>JASANU010000898.1:0-171681 GCA_030849675.1 Trypanosoma platydactyli
AAACAAAAACAAACAGAAGCTAATTGACAGTCGGTCTGTCAATACTATTTGCATCGCAACCAAAGAGGGGAAAAAAAAAATGAAAACACATTAAAGAAAAGGTATCCTTCAATAAAAAGCCTTGTTGGGAAGGGAGGCCTTTCGTGGGTCTCCAAAAAAAAAAAAACAGCAGAAGATAAAAACAAAAATAACGCACATGGGCATCTTAAGTGCAGAGAATTTTCCATCGATTTCTGCGAAGGAAAAACTTCTTCCTTTCAATAACTTTGGCTTCGTTTCCGAACTGCCGCATGAGCTCGCTATAATCTCTCTCCAGAATATGATGCAGCATAATGGACCGATTGCTCATCGCCACCACACGCACACCTTCATAAAGGTCATGAAATGCGCAATAATCTTCAAAGAAAATAGAAAGAGCGCGATAGTTCTCCCACCTATATAAGGCCAAGCCGATCATAACATCGTCATGGTTCATACGGTGCGAAAGAAATTCTTCCTCACGTTCCTTCGTGTACGGTAGGGCAACAAGACGCCGTATAGGTTCAAAAGAAACAATGAACTCTGCTACATCTAATGTTAAAGTAAGACATGGGCCCAATGCAAAACGAAATTTAAAGGACTTGTTAAACACACTAACTTTTGCGTTCAAAAAAGCACCCCAATAGACCTTGCGACGAGGAAGCGTGCGAAGGTCGGCAAGGTACTGCGGCACACGCAGGAACATGTCGTCGTCGCCCTTGCCAACGTAGCTCGCAGTCGGGAACAGCCGCAGCGCAAGCTCAAACCACAGAAACACCTTGCGGCTCAGACCGATTTCAGNCCGTTCGCCCGCGTCGCAACGCCAGGGAACTGCCAGCACGTCATCCGCTGCAGGTACCGCCGCCGCCGACGAATGTCAACGTCCATCGACGGGATGCCGAACACAAGCAGGAAGTTGCGCTCGCCCCACGCACGCACCGTGGCCGCAGGCACGTAGCGCAGCGCCTCAGAAAAGGGCACGCTCAGCGGCAACACCGTGGCACTGCGGGGTGCGCCGGTCAGAGTCTTGTCGGACTCCCAACTGTCAGGCATACCAAAAAGGTAACTGTTTCCAAGAGAAATAAAACCACTGAAAAGAAACAAAAGAAAAAGAGCATCTCTAATAGGAATCTGCCTTCCCATCGGTTAAGCTACTCCTGCAGAGGGGAAAAAAAAGGAACAAAAGGAAATGAGTGTGCGGGAGGAGACAACAACAACAAAAAAAAAAGTGAACGAGCGATTCACATGCATGATTCGTGAATGCTTCATAGCCCACGAAAAAAAAGTTCAATACAGACACATGTGTGTACTGTAGGAAGTCGCAAAAAAGCCTCACGCAAAACAATGGGACGAGCGAGGGGGAGGGGAAAAAAATATTTGTGCGATATTTTTTCTACAAACCGCAAAGAGAGAGCGTGCAGAAAAAAAAGTGCATCCTTCTATGATGTTAAACGAGAAGACACACACACACACAAAAAAAAAAAATCACAGAAAAGTTTTGACACTTCACGTAGCCGCAATAACCGCAAAAGACTGCAAGAGAAAAGTTAGCACAAGGCGCAAAAAATAAAACCGCCAAAGAAGAATGGCCTTCCTTTAACGGCGTTTCGGTTACCCAAAAGGTATTCCCATACGAGAGTACAGGTGCCAAATATGATCACAGTTCCATTGAGGTCCGCAGAGATAAAGCACATGACGTACCGCCAGATCATCCGGTAGAAGCAGAGAAAACATCATCTAAAAGTTATAATGTGACGGGGGGGGGGTCTTCCTCCAGGCACCAGACACCTTCGCCAAGTCACCAAATAAAAGAAAAATCATGATTCAGCGAAAATCCGCCCACGGGAGTGTTACACAAAACGTACGCAGGCACAAGTCAACTGCATGATACGTCCGTTCAAGTGGAAGAAATATGCCTCAACTCCCACTAGGGAGAGTGTGTGGTGTGGCATGCTCTCCGCTCTCACATTCCTTGAGTGGCGTCTTGTCCACATGGACGTCGGAAACTCTCCCTTAGGCTCTCTGGAAACGGTGCAAGAACCAGACGCGTCACGCAAATGTCCACCCGTGCCATGCAGCGCGGTGATAATTTTCATCGAACGCCTATCAGAATCACTACGCCACCAATAGCACCCCTACACAAACATCGTACGAGAGATACGTGTCTTGACAAAACCAGCAAGTAACCCACTCCAGCGACCACCCCGTTTTCGCCTACAAGATCGGTTTCAAGGAAAAGCACCGATCCCCCAGCTGTGTATGCAGTCACTCATGACAGACAGTCTCAACACTTTCCCATCGGTGAAAGCTTTGATTCCTTGATAATCCAGCGAGTTGTCTCCGATCACGCGAATACACACTAGATCTCAACTGCTCACACACAAAAAAAGGGTTGGCAAAGCTGAACTCCTGACCTGCACTTCCCATCGTCTCTGCAGAAAAAAAAAAAATAAATGGAGGGATGAAAATTGGAGAAACAAGAGCGTTCAGTGGAGAATTCACAATAAATTGCCTTCTTGCGAGTCTAAAAGAAAAAACAGGAGACTATCTTAAATAATGAATGACTCTGCGTAATGTAAAAAAAAGCGAAAAGTAACAAAGCAATCAATAGGGTAATAGGAAGGAAATGACAAGAATCTTATCGCGTTTTTTTTTTCTTTGCGTTTTTTTTCTGTCTGCAATACAGTCTTCAGTAAGGCGAACCCACACACGTATTTTAATAGACGTAATATGGCTGTTCTAAATATTACGAATATCGTCTGAAAGAACGACAAATAATTATCTACCCTAAACCCCAAACCCTATACATATATATTGTGTATGAATTTGCATCTCTTGCTGCGCGTAGTCTGGGTCAATCTTTCGTCAGATCCTTAAGTTTTTTCTCCATTTCAGCCATCTGCTTCTTGAGTGAATCAATCTCCTGATTTCGCTCATTCACGACATTCTGTATTTTTTCTGAGTGTTCGGAATGGAGCTTTCCGATAATCGATTTCAGCAACCTCTGCTGTTTTTCATGGGCGTATCGCTCCTCTGGTGTACGCAATTTTTCATCGAACTCTGCCTCAATCCACCGGTCATCATCATCGAGGTTCACCTTCTTTTTTACCCCGCCACGTTCCTCGCCGACGACGAAACGACGTTGGCTCACAGGACCGGAAACGGCAGCTGTGAAGAAAGGAATTGTGGCGAAGCGTTGCATCTTGAAAATATAAGGTTTGTTGTAAATATATATATATATATATATATATGTAGCTTTGCTATGATATGTGTTGTTTGTATGCCAATAAAAACTACTGTGTGAGAGACGAATGTGTTGAGTCCGTTTTGGGGGGAGGAAAAAAAAAAAAACGAAAGATGATGGCGAAGACGACGACGCACACCGTTCCACAGAGCATACATACATATATATATATATAATCTCACCTGTGCCACGCCACTGTGTGTAGGCGCCATCTGCTATCCTTTTTTTCTTGAAATTATTCTTATTTTTCGCCCTTCGTTTATCTTCAGTTCTGCTTTCGCTTCGCTCCGGTGATTCATTTATTCACTCCTTCACCTCTTCTCTTATCCGGGTGGTGCACACATCCATCACCTTCACAGCAGATAATCACAATGTGGTGGCACCCATCGCCGCAGCCAACACAGACTGATCCAGTGTCACGGCTCCCACTGTGCGTCGCGCCATGCGCTCCTTTCCTTTTTTTTGGTCATTCCACTTCTTCTGCTTGCGCGAGATGTCACCCGCATGAATCTTTGCCGTGACATCCTTCCGATATGCCTTCACCGTCTCCCGACTAACAATCTTCATACCCACCATCGCCTGGAGTGGAATATCGACGGCACTGCGCGTCAAATTACTCTTTAGGCTCGTCACAATACGCTTTCCGATAGCAGCAGCCTCTTGTCGTGGACAAATGACTGAAAGTGCAGAAATGCGGGTCTTTTGCACCATTACATCAACCTTCACAAGATCAGCTTCCTCATAGACCGCATCATCGTAGTCTAGTGAAGCATAACCATGCGAGAGGCTCTTCACCACACTAAAAAAGCCGCGAACAAGATCGGCCAGGGGCATCTTGTACCGCACTACTACCCGAGCATCATCCATCACACGCATGTCAAGCTGCTCCCCGCGAAATCGCCGCAGTGCCTCTCCATCAATTGCTTGTAAGTACTCGCGCCCAGTAATAATAGTAGCTGTTACGTAGGGTTCCAGGTAACACGCCACACCCTCATGTAGCCAACGCCACGTATGCACCGTCAAGGGTTTGAGTGGTTGCCCAGCGCCATCACCAGCCTCGCGATACTTATACTGTACCACAGGAGGTGTTACAAGCACTCGCTGACCAAACTCTGCAAGAAGCCGCTCCTGAAACACTTGCATGTGCAACATACCAAGAAAACCAAGCTGGAGTCCTGCACCTAGCGCTGGGCAGTCTAGAGGTTCAAGTGTCACCGCCGGCTCGTTAATGCGAAGTTTTTCAACTGCTTCACGTAGCTGTGTAATGTACTCACCTTCGTCCGGGTAAAATCCAGCGAAGACAACAGGGTGTACACGCTTGAAGCCGGCTACTGGAACGATGTTTTCTCGAGTAAACTTTCGTGTGGGCAGTGTGTATATGGTTTCGCCAACCGAGAATTCCTCCCGACGCAGATATGGAAAAACAACGTAGCCAACCATTCCTACAGTAAGCGCTGCAGTGGGACGCATTTCAGGGTGGATGATGCCAACCTCCAGCACCTCACACCGTTTCTGCGAGTGGTAGAAAGAGATTACTGTCTTGGCAGTTAGCGTACCATCGATAACGCGGACCATACAGGTGACAGTGTTATCACCTTGTTTGTTGCTGCTAGTGTTGCTAGTGTGGATGCCTGACGTCGGGGAACGGCGAAGGCCCCCACTACATTCATTGGTCCACGAGTCAAACACGAGCGCCCGCAGAGGCACCATCTTCTCTTCCATCGCAGTTCGTTCCACGCTTTCGGGAAGAAGCGGTGGAAGCTGCCGCATGTCGGAGAAACCCACAGCCCCAGTAGGTGGCGGTACACGCTCAATAATAGCGCGCAGCAGCGCCTCCACACCACGCTGCTCCTTTGAACTGGTGAATATCACCTCACTTCGAAGTAAACCCGTTGAATCTTCCAACTCCTGTAAGGCGCGATCAACTGGAACTTCATCAAGCACGGCGTCCATCTTGGTAAACACAGGCAATATCGACCGACCACGGTCGAGTGCCATCTGAAAATGTGCCATTGTCTGTGCCTCAATGCCTTGCATAACGTCAACAAGTAGAAGTACTGCCTCTGAGGCGCTCACGCTCCGTGACACCTCGTACTGAAAGTCCACATGTCCGGGGGTATCAATGAGGTTCAGCAGATACTGTTCTCCCTCATGAGTAACAAAGAGAGAACATGTTTGTGCCTTAACAGTAATGCCTCGCTCACGCTCTACCAGGAGACGATCGGTATAAGTTCCAGATATCTGAGATCCGCACAGCACACCTGTGCGCCGCAGTATGACATCGCTAAGCGTCGTCTTACCGTGATCAACGTGTGCAACTATAGAAAAGTTTCGAATCCGCTTTGGTGGAAAAGAAGTTAGCATGGCCAGAGAACGACAGGCCTCATGGTTCTCCAAAGGCTTTGGTGCACCCATCGTCGCCGCCGACTCCTCGATCATGTACTTTAACGTTGTGGTGGTTTTCGATGATGGCATCGACGACGATGATGATGATGATGAGGATACGCATGAGCGTATAGTGTGACGGAGAGCATTTGTTGTAATACACCTCCATTGTGGCTGCAGTAGCCGCAGGACTGATCGTGGCCTCATCGGCAAAGATAAGTCTCCGCCCCTGTCTTTTCGCCTTCTGTCAATGCCCCTGAGGCAGTGCCACCCCCACCCCCACCCCCCCTTCACCCTCCCTTCTCTTTACACCGGCTGCAGTGGTGAGGCAACAAGAAGAGTTAGAAACAAAGCAATGCAAACAAGGGGACAAAAGAAGCACGCACACACAACAACAGAAAAAAGTGATGATGAGAATAATTGTAATGATCACCACAAGGACAAAAACAAACCGAAAACAAAGATTGGCTCAAGAGAAAAAGAAATTCACCTTCTTTTTTTTTTTCATTTGATTGTTTTTTTCTGTTTATTTCCTTTTTTTTTTTTTTCTCTTGTTCAGTTAACTCAGATCCCGCAGCAACATGACGGCAGATCCCACCCTTGACATATTCGCTCGGTCACTCTCCCACAAAGACAGACTCCTTTTTTGCTTGTTTTTTTTTTTACTCCTGTCTGCCCGAGGAAATGGGACCGACCATCTTGCTCTACATACATATCAGCGGCCAAATTCTCCCAACAAAGTGGAAGGAAGAAAATCATGCACTAGTTGAAACATGCTAACAACAGCAGTAGCAATGTGAAAAAAAAAAGGGGGGGAGGGGTTGGTGTAGTATATTTACATTGCATCAATAACAGCAGCAGAGTCACCTGCATCTTTGGCACTACTCGAGCAGAGAGTATTGCTTAGCATAAGTTGCCTTTTACGCCTCTTCTGCAGCATTGATGATGGGGATTGTCTCGCCACGAGCGGAATACACCGCTCCACAAGTGCGCCTGTGGGCACAGACGGTGCCAAAGAAGGGAGTTCAGTAGAATCCATTTCATGCCGAATGGAGCTCATCACACGATCTACAACGCTACCCCTGAAGCTGTCTAAACCTGCATCCCCACCACAACTGCCGGCAGTGAGAGTAGAAGCGCCAGTGCGGCGGCTTTTCGCCACAAGAGCAGCTGTATCGGCATCGTCGCTTCCCTGGCGCAGAAATGAAAGAAAGAACCGATAGGTCTCTTCTTCTTCGTGCGTCGTATGCATGTCAACACAGATACGTCCGAGATCTTCAATCTCTGTCGCCCGTGCATCTACGTCGTGGAACACCTTTACAAGCCGGTCGGCATCCGCAGCAACTGGGATCAGAGCAAATTTCTCATTCAATCGACCATCGTTGCCGTTATCTCCATCGCCAGTAACAGCATCGGTATCCCCCCTACCAATACCATTTTCCACGCATTTCCTCTTTGAATCAATTTTGGTCCATACACGGCTACGCAAATTGACTACCTCAGATATGGCGCCCCAGACCTCGTCCTCACACATTGATGGGAGCGCAGCGATATGGAGTAGCTTTACGCGCTCAGATGCGTTTGCCTTCACATTGGCAAGAGTATCAAAACCAACTGCAGCAAGACAGGCGTATACTCGCACGCGCAACCCAAGCACACGGCACAACGCTTCTACAAGACGATCCCGTGCACGGTGCGTTTCGTCGTCTGGTGGCGGCACCCCAATCGCCACAGATTCCCGTCGTTGTAGTTCAAGGAAACGGCTGCGCAGCTCCTTTTTGATACCTTCTCGTCCTTGAAGGCCAAGGAGTTGCAGACCCCAACGGTTGGGATGAAAACTTGATAACCTCATTACGTCAACTGAATCACAACTATCGAGAATATCATTACGCATTGTTGTATCAGACATTATGGAGTGAAAAGTCGAGATCTTTTCACCTTCACTTCTTACTACTCCTCCTTGTTCCTTCACCTCGGGTATACCGCAATCCTTGTTGTTCCAATATGTCGAAGCCGACGTCGTTTCGGTAAATATGGCACTCGCGTCAACTTCTGCAGCAGGCCCTTCTTTCCACAAGCGCAGAAGTAACTGCGTTGCGTTGATGTGGGCATCTTCATTCCCAATCCCACTTGTGCTGTGCCGGTCGTACATGCTCCACTGCAGAAAAGCATTCTTTGCCTCCATACAATTTCCTATAAGGTCGGCGAGAATTGTCAACACAGATCCCAGCGTTAAGCAGTCAAGTTGACGATAACAGTAAACCTCATTATTATCAACATTTCTACCCGCTGCAACAAGATGCGTTGCAGAACCATTTTCAACTATCAACTCCTTTTGTTGTTGCCGCCGCCCCCCCAGAGCAAAGGTCACTACAATGGAAAGAAGCACATGTACACCATCCCCAGAAACGAACTGCCTCTGCACTGCATCATTTCCGAGAACGAAGGCACGGGTGCAGGCGAGCACGGCACAAAGAAGCTTGTTGCTCATCTCCTCAGCATTAACATTAAATAGTGGACATGATGCCAATAATGAATCCAGCGACAACCATAATCGCATCACACTCAATAAAAGTGGTACACCGTCTATTGAGGCAAACATCTGCTGCGTGGCCGCAACCTCCGCGACGTCCCCCTCAGAGATGTTGTACAACAATGAGAGAGAAGGAAGAATTACATCAAATATCCGCGCTGCCAGTGACACGTGTACGTTAACACCGTCAGGGAATGGAGTGTTGTTGGCCTCGTGTTTCACCACTTTTTTCTGACCTGATCGGGATGACGACACCACCTTTTCAGCGTTATTTTCTTTTCTTTCTATACCCTTCTTCTTCAACCCATGCTGACTGGCACGGGTGCCAAGAGAAGTAAGGGTTCTTAACGAGTCCCCGTCCAAGAATGCGTTCGTGACCACCCCTCTTGAAGTTGTCTTTGCTACTCTGGGTTCAACTGCCTGTTGAACGTACATATGAATAACACGCACAGCAACTGACAGTAACACAGACACGGGTTTGTTAGAATTTGGTGACAATGATGTTACTGCGAGAAGCATAGGACGGTGCGCAGGGCACCTGCTCAACACTGACAAAAGGCGCACCGCAAGGCACACCATAGACTCCGCGTCTCTGGTGGTTGTTTCCTCAATATATCGCAGTACACACGAAATTCCACCAGCAGCAATAAAATGGTTGTCTGCCCTCACCAACGATGACACGCTCCTCCCATTCGTTCCGACTTCTTCAGCATCATCACACCTTATGTCTCTCTTATCACCAGCTCTGGATGAATTCATCATGTCATCATGGGTGTGTTCCACTTCATTTTGAGGGTCACTCTCCCCCTTTGCTATTGAAACCGTGCTTCTCAAAGGCAATTCAACGGTTACCTCCATCAATGCCAAAAGGATATGCCACGCCTCATTTTGCAATGAGAGCAGCTCCTCCCGCGTCCAGGCCACAACAAGCTTGTTGCTGCACATAGTATCTACATACATCAGCAGTACATGAATAAAGCCGTTGGCACAGACATCAAGGATAGAACCATTCTTGTCACCCATAGCATCATCTATTATCGTCCCTTTTTGAGACTTCAGATCACGTGGATGCTGTGAAGAAAGAAGAAATGTTTGCCACACATGGAAGGCCTCCAGTAGCCGCCATCCAAGCACTTTAAACTCCTTGTTCTCCACCCGTGTTGTAGGCGAGAGCACAGTGTGATAGCGCTGAAACATCTCCACTGGTCGTTGTGTCGCCCGTGCGGTAGTATCCATCTTACACAGCTCAGGTCCGCATACCATGTCAAACACCATGATAATGATGGAGCTGATGGCACTAATGGTTGATCCCGGGAGAGGTTCGGAGGATATCTCAACTGAGTGTTGCAGCGGCTTTGACATATCTTTCCGTTTCAACATCCTCGTGTTGATTTGCAGGATCATTAGCATCAGTACCACAAAATCATTTCGAAGTTCCCGTTCACGTAGTCGGTGACCAAAAAGAAGAATCTGCAAAAAAGTGTAAAGCATCGACTCACTCGCCGAGAGTAACATGGGTGAGAATTCCCCCAATGTCATCATGTACTTCTCCAGCATTCCGGGGAAGTCCTTCACATCGTTTTCCCCACTCCGAGGTGTATGCTGAAGAATGACCAGCACCGTTTCCTCTGGAAGCACATCTAGCAGGCTCCAGAGGCACTCAATACATAAAGGAAGACATTTGTCACCATCCATGCAGCGAGCCATGGTCAGGCAAAGAAGAACAGGAAGACTTGTGCAAGAGGCTGCACCTTTATCGCCCACAGGATTAATAAGATGACGTGCGTGATGCTCGTATGAGGAAAGATGAAGGCAGATACGCAGAAGCAGAAAAATCTCCTCTGCATCCTGCTCTGACATGCACATTCTCTTTTTCATAGCTGTTGTAGCTCCTTTCTTGTTCATCGCCCTCATCGGAAGAGCAACTTCCTTTTCACCTGTGGCACCACACAGGATGCCCATTTTCTGCATTCCCTCTTCTGAGTGGGAGAGAAGCTGATGAGCAGAGTCAAGCAACGCATGACTCACGTCTGAACGCTGCAGTATTCGTGACCAGTGCTCTATGAGAGGACCCGACACATCCACCGTAACAGCATTGTTGTAAATGCTCAGTGGCACTACGCGGCTGGCGTAATGCACACGTTGAGATGATGATGATAATTTGCTTTTCCCCTGCCGCAATACATCTGCTTCTGTTGTTTCTTCATCGGTGAGTTGCCGATTATGTTCATGATGTTCACCTCTGCTGTCAAAAAGTTCGTTTGCGATCCCCGCATTTAGAAATTCGTTGTTTCCGTATCTTTTGTACAGTTTCTTATCACGGGGCGCAAAGTGTCTATTCATATCAGTCAACTCCTCCATTTCAATATGTGACAGGAGCGCATAAAACGACTTTAGAACGGCGTGCCGCATGCGAAAGAAGAAGGATTCTGCTTTTCTACGGTACAACGGTGCACTGCAATCCTTCTCAAATTTCTCACTACCAGCATCACTACTAGCGTTACTGGCACTCCGGCTGCTATCTCTTTTGTCCACATCATCGCACCTCATCAACGGGGTAGTCGAATTCATGTCCGCTCCCCTCTGCATCATAGGAAGTATGGAAGTCATTGCGGACGCCAAAATGCGCAGAGCCGGAGTGCGCTGCCGATAATCTTCCAATGTTAGACATACAAGTGGAAGAGAACAATGATACAACATTGCCTGCAGCGCAGAAGGAATGTCGCGAAGAACTGTTGTATGCTGCTGCGATTGCAAAGTATTCTCCATATTGGAAATGGTTTGTATGTGCTGTTTTAGCTGCCTATCGGTTGTATCTGTCAATCCATTCAACGTTTTAAACCCTTCAAGTGTTTTTTCGGGAATCGATTCCTGCATTAGGGTGCATCCTGGCTCCTCTGCTCTGCAGATTTTATCGCCCAAATAACTTTTCGCCGAAGTGGCATCCACAAACTCCCTGTTCATCACTGTCTGAGCATAATTTGCCGCAGAAGCCTGTCCAGAAGCCACTGTCCGTGAGGGCAATGAACGATACACCAATGGCGGTAGGAAAGACAATAAGTCTGACTCAGTCACATTTGTAGTACTACTACCACCCTCAACAGCAGGAGCCGCAACAACTGTGTTATCAGTATTCCTTTTTATAAGACGTCTTCCATATTTGTTGGAAACGAGCAAATGACATGCCTTTTTCTCCTCCTGTTCAGAAACGGAAAGTGAACCAGTGGTGCCAACCACCGTATTGTTCAACTCTTTTTGTACGGGGTAAATACGCAAAGATTGAGGCATCTCTACTGCATTCTCATCTTCTTCCAGTACCTTCAACAGATCCCCCCGGAGTATTGACTCGGAAAGGGCGAAAAGAATATCCGGTATGCCGGACAGAACCATCGTCGGTGTAAAACCCATGGGTGCATCACAGCGCAGCAGCTCGCTAATCTCGATCACATGTCGCTCATAATGATGGGCACTGCTAGCGCTTTTAATTTGCATCAGAATCTCTGAAACGCGACGCTGCAAATACGTTTGAACCTCCTGTGCCACATGGGGGCCACCAGCACGGTCATTGTGCGTCTCCCCCATCGCACACGTTACTGTCATCTCCGCACCATTCAACGGTCTGGCCTCATGCCTCTGCTGCTGCTTATTTGACCGCTTCTGGTGACCAACCTGCGTCCCATTGTGGGTCTCCGACATCCGAAGGACTGCTGGTTCGGTGGAAAGCGTCCCCATATCCCTTCCTCCAACGCCCATCACCCAGCCTCTACCCCTTCACAAGTAAAAAGCAAGACATTTTCAAAAAAAAAAGAATAATAACACAACATTTAGCCAAGAATTCATGATGCTGCGACAATAATAAATAATAAAAAATATATAGCAAAGTCTCAGATAAGACGCAGCAAGTAAATAGCACGTAAATGGTATCTAACTTCCTTTCCCCGGGTAAATAAACAGTGGAAGAAGAAGAAAAACAATACGACGAGGAGGTGTGTGAGTTTCTTGTGTTCCACGTAAGATGTCAGCAAGCGCAGAAAAAAGAAAAGCCCATAGCGTCCCTAGAACGCTTCTCGTGCGAGAGCCAGAAGGGGGTGGGAGTGGAGCGGGTTTTCAGTAGCCTTCACTTCACGTAAACCTCAACATGAATAAATGGCGGAAAAACAAAAACAAACAGAAGCTAATTGACAGTCGGTCTGTCAATACTATTTGCATCGCAACCAAAGAGGGGAAAAAAATTAACGTAAGTCCTCCTCCGAGTTGCTACGAATCAAACCCTCGTGTTGCTCTTGTCCCCGTTGCAGCACAGACGGTGTTATTTTCTCTCCACCAGAAGCCCCGGTAATTTCAGTAGAGCAAATGGTCAGTTTCTTTGCAATCCTAGAGATATCAGCGGAAATAAACTGAAGTGTAAAATCTTTCAAAACCTCCTGCAGCTTCTCTGCATCTCGCTCTTCAAAGCAAACAAGAAGAGATTCCGCTACTCTTTCTTCCTTTGAACCACAGAACCCAGCGACATTGCGAAGTTTTTTCATTTCATGCTGGGCCCACACAATATCAGAACATGATAGGCACAACACAATCAGTTCAAGCCCCGCCTTCGATGAGTTATGGTGTTGCTGAAGACGTTGAAAGAGCCCCTCATTCTTAGACGAGTCGTGAATCCCCAGCATCTGCTTCAGTACATCCACAGCTCCGTGCACGTCAGCACAACGCAAATGCAGAAGCATCCATGTACGATAGAGATCAAGTAAAAGTACTAGGCATTGTTTTTGCTCCTCCTCGTGATTCTCAAGTGTCTTTACGGCATTACAGAACATCGTGCTCGCTCGAGCTATGTCTCGTTGTTCCTTCTCTGACCGTGAAGACGTCAGGGCAGACGAACGTGCGATTGATGTCGTTGGAATCAGAAGTTTTGCAGCTTTCTTAAGTGACTCAGCTTGCCTGTAAAACTCTGCATTGCGTTCGTACAAAATAGATGCTCTTTCGTACAGATCAGCTGCCTTTTCTGCAGAAGAGACCTCGTTTTCCCCGCCCTTTCTCACCTGCTCTTCAAGATATGAGGCGAGCTGCTCCAATGTGCGCGCCGCCAAAAAATCGTTTCCAGCACTCGCATAAGCATCGGATGCATCTAGCCACAACCTGGTGGCATTTTCGGTATCCCCCTCAAGTTTATAGATCATCGCTGCCTTTTCATAGTCAATTGCTGCACCGTCCCAGTGGGGACTCCATCTGAAGAACCCACACTTTATGTGTTTCTTACCACTACGCTCGAGAGCCCGAGCCTCTTCCAATTTATCCTCCTTCTTTGTTGATCCAAAATATTTCATCACTTTTTCCATTTCTGTGACTTCTTTTGAGGTCCTCCAGATAATGCCGTCAGTCATGATGAACATGGTGATGATAGTACCAACGAACGAAAAAAAGAAAGAAATAAGCAAAAGGAAGGCGCATAGTATTGCAAGCAGGGAAAGTAACGTAAAAAAAAAAATATGAGAAGCGAAATATTTTTTTTTTTAAAGAAAAACGTACTCAATATATATATATATATATATATATATATATATTCGCTGAAGGTTGCAAGCGTAGGAGCATATCCACAATTGTGCTTACCATAATTGAATAGAACGATACGGATGGAAGGGAGGGTCTTATTTGCTGTTTGTTAAGAAAAGACAAGAGAAAAGATATAATTTGAGGAAAGAAAAGAAAAAAAAACGATACTCCCATCACCCTCCAGAAATACATTTTTTTTTTCGCATGGATAGAGAAAAGCATTCCCTTTCATCTTGTTTTGATCTTATTTTCTTGCTACGGTTCAAAAATAAATAAGAAACAAAACAAGAAGAAAGCACTAGCGATAAAAAAAAAAATTATTTTTCAGGCGGCTGCGCGAGAGAGTAGAGTGCAAGCAGCTTTCGGTGCACTGCTGACGAAGGATAGTGACGGGCCTTCTGCCCAAGCGTCTGGAACGGACCACTGCCGTTGCTTCGTCCACTCGCAATCCCAACCAACCCCGTCTTTGGCGGCAGTGTTGTCGTACCCACTCCACGGTCGGGTGTGTGTTGGTAGTAAAGCGTCTCGTTTGTGTACCCCAGTCCGGCATACGGGCTTCGACGCCACGGTGAATAACGGAAGCTACGGTTCGAGATATTTAAGCGAGAGGAGGAACGATGCCGCTGATGCTGATGCTTATGCTTCAATGTATGTAGTTTGAGAAACGAAATGTCGTTCAAGTTGAGGTACATGTCTTCAGCCTTATTCGGGTGACCCTCACCCCTCTTGCCGGTATTTGTGTGCGGCATCTCGTTTTTTCCGCATGTGCTCTTGCCCTGGGCATTACCGTTGTTTTGACTGTAAGGATGCATCAACGCATCTACCCTGTTAATATCGTCGTTTGTCTTGCTAACGGCAGACTCGATCATCGTTGATATGAGTGGAAAGTCCGAGAAGGGACGCTTCCGAAGCGATGGTGCCCCACCATCATCACCACTCGATTGCACCCCTATGTCCTGCAATTCATCCTTCCTACAGGATCGCAAACCCGTTGCCAGCTCTCGCTCTTGGTTCCTTGCGCGCTCAGAAGCGAGTTGCCGTTCACGTAAATCTAGGATTGTGAGCAGCCCACTACACTGCTGCTGCGATACTGCAAGAGCGTCTGAAAGTTGAGCGATTTCGGCTTGGAGGTTTCGCTCATCTTCAGCATGAGCGACACGATGAACCTCCTCCGCGACAGCCGTCAAATCCGCCTCTATCCTTCCCTGTAAAGATGAGATCTGTTCCAAATACACTCCCTGGGCGGTATCGATGCAGTCACGAAGCTCAGTCACCTCGCACGAAAGAGAATCAACACGCTCACGAAGACTATCACGCTCGTGCTGTACCTCATTTATCTTGTCATTAAGACAGCGATTCTCCTCCATGATATGATTCTTGTACTTCTTAAGGGTTTCCAGCTCCCGCTGGAGATTCGCAATGTCTTGTAGCTGTAGTATATCTTTTGTCACCACCACACCATTGTCTCGACTTTCTTTATCATTTGCCTTTTCCCATTCCCGTGAGACATCATCTACGTCAACGGATGCCTGCTGACCTCTTTCCTCTTCCTGCTTCTCCTCCTTCAGCAATGCCAATGGTGGTGGTGTAGCATAGACGGTGCGCAACTCCAGCTCAGAGAGGTCATCCTTGAGCAGCAAATCGTCTCCTGAGAGTTGGTTTTCCACCGCTTTTACCTCTGGTGGCGCAGGTTGTGTATCACAATTTTCAGAGGGTACGACTGTCTCTATGAGTGGCTGCAACGCTGGTGCCTGCACATTAGCAGGCGGATGTAGCGCGCGAAGGGCGCAGAGATAGTCGATCCATTCATGTGCGTGCCTTTCAATGATTTTGTCCAGTCGCTCAGGCTCCAAATTTTCACCAGCGTCTTTAAATATATTAAGCACTTCTGCACGAAATAAGTCTCGTTCGTACGTTACTATGTCGGGTAGACGCTCTGACTCTACTGGTGTTGTAGTGGAAGGGTCAGATGATAACGATGCCATCGGTGTGAAAAACACCCTCTTTTCTTCCTTATCACGGCGTACGCGAAAGCAATACGAAGGGTCGTTGAGTGTCTTGCCAGAGAGGACAGCGTACGTGAGACCCGCCTTTTTCATCTTAACAAAGCGTGATCTCCCTACAACCCAATGTTGCGGTAGAAGAAATAACTTAGTGAAGAAGGTAGCGTGAACCTTTTCACGAAGGCGCCTGAGTGAAGATGGGGAAGTCGATTCAAACGGAAGTGGGGGGCCCGGCCTTTCCAGGGAACCCATTTCGTTATTCACATAAGGAATGCCCTGATCTTCATCGACATTATTATCAGGCTGTGGCTTACGGTCATTGCCTTCCACACTTTGCATCCCCTCCCCCTCCCCACACACGACTGGTGATGTCGTCTCTTTGCGTCTCTGATATAATTAACCAAAAGCTATATATGAACTGGCCTGTGCGTGCCTGCAACACTACTTGACGGGAAGGAGAACAATAGTGCGTTGAGAAGATGAATGGAAGGCATGGAGTAGGAGAGAAATACACTCCTATTTTCTTTGTTTTTTTTTTGTCAACCCCTCTCAACACGGGCCATCGCTCTTCCTCCGCATCTAACTAAACAGAGTAAGAATTACAGTAAATGCAGTGATGACAATATATATATATATATATATATATATTATTACGAGGTGTAAAGAAGAGAAAGGGAGTAAATAAATAAAACAAAAAAAAATGATCAAAGATCCACGAAAAGAGGGAGGAACTCTTCCATTGGTGAAGAAAGTGTGCAGAAGAAGAATAGGAGGTCCGAAACTCAGAGAAGAATTATTTGACAAAGCAGAAGCCAGTAAAACACTGAGGGAAAAAAAAAAAACGCTTTTACACATGCTTCACATGTACCAGCCAGAAAGAAACCAAGTCACACTCTTCTGTACTACTAGTTTAGGCATCGTTAGTGGAGGCAGTTGTAACAATATACAGGCACCGTTTGTCTATCTT
Organism: Trypanosoma platydactyli; assembly: GCA_030849675.1. Taxonomy (NCBI): domain Eukaryota; phylum Euglenozoa; class Kinetoplastea; order Trypanosomatida; family Trypanosomatidae; genus Trypanosoma; species Trypanosoma platydactyli. Next base: position 16,701 of record JASANU010000898.1, read on the forward strand.
TCCCCCCTCACCCCTTTCAGACCCCGCGTTCCTTATAACAACAAGAAACGTTTGCTTCCATTGCTATATTTTGTGAAACGTCAAATGGGTAAGAAATGACAGTAAGCACAATATTCACCATGTTATCGTCTACAAGAGTTGCAGAAATAAATATAAAAAAAACAGTGGTTTCATCATGCATTTGATATTTTTATAGCCAGATGCAGTCATGTAATTCATTCTAACTGGCTTACTGGTGATTGGAGAATTAAACAAAACGTCATCGACCCGTCTTAGGTGCAACGCAGAAAGGGATGAGTGGGTACGTTCCCACCAATGCCATCTGGGGCCGCTACACGCACACGTCGTCAGGAAAGAGATCGAGCAAGACTGCCGTTGTCGTTGAATAGGTTATGAAAACGCTTTTTAACCCACTCTGATGAGTAGTGGCGGGTGTGGAAGACTCCTGTTGCAAGCTTTGCGGAAGTCCCCCCCCCCCCCTCACACCAAAAAAGAGAAAAAAAAAAGTAGGAGGGGGCGGTGGTGTGCACTGCACCTCCATCTAATACCCATCAACGATCAAACTCAACAAGCACATATTTCTCTACTTGATCTTAGGCTAGTGATTACTGTCCCCTTCATCATCGCCATCCGTGCAACGAGGCGTCATCAGAGGAGGGGAAATGACTGGACATGCTCGATGACGAAAGGGAGGGGGTCCCTCAACTCCGTCTTTATCTTCTTCGCCACATTCATTACTGGTCCCATGATCGTCACCGTCACTGTCGCCACTAACCCCAGCACCGTGCCCTCTCGTCGTCACATCTAAGACCTCTCCCTCTTCTATATCTACCCCACCCTGCATCCAGATGTCTTCTACGGGCATCTCTTCTGTCTTCGCCTCACTCACACACTTTGAGGGACGCAACGTTTCCATGAGAAGCCGTCTCTCGCTATTTCCACTACTACTAATGCTGCCATTATCGATAAGACCAAGGATGCACCCATGTGAATTTGCTGCATTGTGTTCATCAGCTCTATCATCGATATTCGTCTCAGAATGCGCTTCCTCGTCAGAGCTGCATGTTAACACCCGCTCCTGGAATGATTGTCCCATCTGTTGACCCGTGTTCACATCATCTATTGCTTCCATTTCCCCGTGTTTTGGGAGCACCGGGGAGAAACCATAAACACGGTACCGCTCCTCGTCATGAACAGCAACATCAAGATCATTCCGATTATTAACCGAAATCCCCAAGTCAACCGCAAAAGCATTTGTTGGCGACCGTACAACCCCAGCGGCATCTATCCACACAGGTGAAGCGACGACACCCTGTTGCTCCTCTTTGTCCATGCTTCGGCGAATGATACTCGCCAGTACGTTATCTTCATCAAATCTGTTGTCGATTCCAGCATACTGCACCACCTCTTCTTGTCGTCGCTCTTCCCCCTCTTCATCTTCATATGTAGAGGGGTATAAGGGCGGTTTCACTGAACCCAGCATCACGTCTGAAAGAAAAATTGGGGCAGGGTTGAAGGTATCACCGGTGGCCCCCCCACTCTTTTCTCGACTTTCTACGAAACTGTCATGTGGACTGTTGTAATCCACCTCCTCCCCACCAGACAAGGGTGTCCCTACTACCATACCAGCCGCAAAAGCTGAAGGGATTTCGAGCTCAGCGTTCGTGCTTTCTTCCACGTTCTCCTGCTGCTTGTTCTCACAGATGCTCCAGAGGATGCTAGTGCTATTGTTTTTTTCATCCACTGTGTCACTTTTCTCTTCCTTTCCAGCAGCAAATACATCCAACTGAGGAGGTGAACCACTCTCCTTTACTCCACACACAACAAAGTCAACCCTCTCAGCGTCACACATCGGAGTTACTCCGACATTTGTCGCATTGTTTGCTTCAGATTCTTTTCGCATATCCTCTGACACTGCCCCTCCATCGCGTAGAGATCTACTGGGCTCTCGCTCACCATTGCACAAGGGATCTTCCTTAAAAACTCCAACATCAGTGTTTTCTTTTCCTGGTGCATAAACCATTTTCTGCATCTTCAAACTCTCTGTGGGGCCTTTATCGCCGGTCCGAGAAGCACCGTGCGACGACCACACCACCGTCATCTTTCCATTTGAATCCCCCGACACCTTTTGGCGTTTTCCCGAGTTGGAGTCTTTAGGCACGGATTCATCAACTCTTATGCAGCAGTTGCCCATTCCCACCACTAGATTTGTTGTACGACACACAGTTTCCACTTCCCCACTTAATAATAACAATAATAATAATATATATATATATATATATATATATATATAAGCTCTGCTGTATATATATCAGCTGCCCTTTCCATGTGTATTAGAGAAACAGAAAAAAAATAGGTTAAACATTTTCTGGCAACGGCCTACAAATACAGCACCGGATGGCAGTAAGCGAAGTAGCAACGGATGCGATGCGCATTGGTGTTGTGTTTTGTAAGGTCCAAAAGTGACGGCATCCGACCGTTTGTGGACCTCCCTTAGGTGGCGTTCACACGACGCGAAAGAGAACACGAGTGAAACCGTATGTAACTTAGTCAAGAGCAAAGCAAAGCCGTCACCACCATTATCATCACCGCCACTTGTTATTGCTGTTGAGGCGAGGGCAGACAAAAACAATAAAAAAGATCTGCCCACATATAATAAAATAAATAGAAATAAATATATATATATATATATATAACAGAAACGCTACAGAAAAAGCAACAGAAGACACGAGAGAAATGAAAAAAAAAAAACATTTTTTTTTCGTTTTTGTTTTTCTTGTCGTTGTTGTTGCTGTGTGAAAGCATCAACTGATACGATCCATAGAGCAAAGCAAAGCAGCCAAAAAGAAAGAAAAAAAAAAAGTTGGCTAGGTGTGGAAAAGGGGAGAACTTGGTGCCACTGGTCTATCATGCAGCTCTTCAGCGCCGAGTACCACGCAGCCCAAATCGATGCGACCGTGGTGTAGTCATTCCCCCACTATGACCTCCCGCCACCTCCTTTTGGTACTCAGTGTCACCATTGCTAATTAACCGCACAAACAATGAGTTTACACTATTCCGAAGCCTGTCATTCTGCCGGTTGCCGTTAACCACAACCAGACCGTCATCGCCATAGGCAGTAGCATTGCCGCTGCTATTACTTCTGTAAAAGCTAACCTCATTCAGGTCGACAACCCAAGAAGATGGATGTATCATACGCCTCGGCGTTGCTCCGAACGACGGTCTACCGCTAATGTAAGGAGAAAAACGCCCATAGCTGCCCCTATTATGATGTTGCTGTCCCCATTTCTGGTGTGGTTCCTCTCCTTTTCCCCCTCGCAATTTAACCCCACCACGATCCGATAACACCTCTTTTTCCTCCTCACTATCACTACTAAAAACAACAGATCCAGGCTCTATGATATGTCCTTTGCTCATCTCATCTTTAGGTCGTCTTTGGGAATACTTTTTTGATGTCCCTCCCCCATTCACCCTAGGAACTGGAAACAGTGCAACTTTTGGAGACAGGTCTAGTATTCGTTTAGGCTTATGCGCCTCGTGGCGATCAGGTAGGAGAATTGACGAAGGTGGAGAAACTCTACCGACCCCTGATGAGGGGATGTGTTCATCAGGTGATGGATGCACCTTCTTTCTCAGGGCGGTAGGCAAATCATTCTGGAGAGGCGGTGGTCGTATAGAGGGTCTGGCACCCCGTTCTTCCAGGGTTTGACAAGGCACATTAGAGTCTGGAGCGTTTGAACCAACACTCCAAGCCGGCGATGTAGTATCCTCACTAGGTATAGTACACCCTAAGGATCTAGCGTTCTCTATTCTTGGTGAAAACTGCAGTGATGGTGACCGACGAGGTCTCTCTTGCAGCCATTTATGCTTCATGGGGGACGTGGTAGTCGAGGATACAGCAGAGATAGCCAGAAAGATATGCTGCGCCTCCTCTGGTGTAGGACTGATGTAACGCGAAGACTTGGAAGGTAACCTCTGGAATAGCGAGGTGTGAGCGGTGTTCTCACCGCCTTCCCATGAGGTAGCAACATCGGACTTTTTAATCAATTGTTTCCCACTATCTTCCATACATACAAGTTTACATGCATCGCCGCCGACACCTTGAACGACCCCACGCACTGGTACCCCTTTTTCATCATTTAAAGAGGGTGACGGCATCGGTGACACACTGGATTGCGGTGAAACACATGCCTCGTCAACATTGTTCCCCGTATGACGGAGGTGTGGAGATAGTGCTCTCGACGGTGCAACAAAGGGTTCAGATGAGAGAGTGGTTAGGCAGAAATTCTTTGATGCTCCTGCCTCCACATTCTTCATGTGGATCTGCGAATGGTTGTTCCCTTCCTTAGTGACCGGCAACACATTAATACCCCTTTGAGCTGAAATGGAGTTCGGTGATCTCTTTTGCAGGAACAACAACTGTTGTTGTTGATGTTCCTTCTCTAGTTGTTTTTGGTAGCTGCGTAGACGGCGCTGCGTGAAGGTATCTTTGACATCTGCAACATTTATGTTAAAAGGAGCATTAAACAGCGCGTTCGACTGTGAGGGAACTCCCATGTGTTGTGATGACGAGGCAAAAAAAGAAATATCAGCACCAGCGGCAGGTGCTGACGAGGCATTTGTGTGCTGCATCGTGGCCATATCAGAGTCTTGTTTTTTTTCCCCGATAATTCTAACTATCTCCGCCTTTAGAGGCGAAAGTTGTCGCCCCTTCCGATTATTTCTCTCTGGTCCCTGCAGTCTCGATGACTGTTCGTTGCGATTAACTCCCTGATGATGATCCTCATCATGAACCACTAGACGTTTTTCTTCTGGTCTTGAAGTCAATGAGAGAAACGGTGAGGACTCGTAAGTAAAACCATGTTCAGCGATATCCACCAGACCACTGCTTTTTTCCCTCGTGTCCGTCATTGTTTTCAGAGTCTTGGTACTTTCACTTGTTGTAGTAGAACTCGCATCACTGGTAGTTGTAGCAGGCGCAATCAAACGACCGGTGTAGAACGTGGAAAGAACCTGGGTAGCGCAGCGACTCTGTGACTTCTTTGCGGTAAACAACCTGGAGGAACTTACAAAAGGAGGGGTTGATGGCGTTGCGCTCCTTCCTCGACTCTGAAGAACATTTTTGACCGATGGGGAGCGAGTAACCGTCATTCCAGCATTTTGGAAAGAAAAGCAAGACATCCTCTTATCTTGACATTTTTTCGAAGAATGTGTACGTTGCTGTTTTTTCACATTTTTCTGCTTTACAATCTTCGTAAAAGGGACACCATACGGATGGTCAAGATGCCGCAGATCGTTATCCGTTTCCCTCAGCCTCGCTGCCGACGAGCTTTGTGATCGAAGGCTTCCGATTTCATGGGGATCCTGGCGAGTTGACCAAAAGAGATGGTTATAATCACGTTCAAGGCGCTTTGTCTTATTCTTCAGGTATTCGTTAAATACATGAAGTGGAAACACATCATCATTTGGGGTTAATCCACGATCTGCAAGCCAGCGATACATGCAGTGTTCATCCTTCTCGATACCACGCCAGAGTCGGTTGCCCCACTCAAGTGTGTCAAGACTTTCACGATTAGAGCGTTCATGGCTTCTCGTCAGAGAGACACCATCCTCGGGGAATGATCTCTTATTATCTTGCGTGACACAGTGATTTGAAGCCCCGTGATTAATCTCCACCCCAACTTCAGACCGTAGAGAAGAAAAACTATTTAGAGGGTAAATATGTTCCGGTTTCTGATTTGACTTTCGGTGGGTATTTGGCGAGGCCCTCCCCTCATCCCCTTCTCTTGCGTTGTGGTGCCTATATGCTGCCCAGGGCAAAGAATCACTCATACGCAGATGGTTCCGCATTTGAGAGGGCTCCTCTTCCTCATATACGAGGGATCTAGATGATACTCCAATTCCAGCGCGCATTTGATACGTACCTCGAGGTGACTGAGAAAGAGGGGATGGTGTAAAGAATTGCTTCATCGCTCCATTATTAAACTCATTACGCTCTTCGCTCATCACAGACTGCGGTGAAGGGAGCGATGGGGACGGTGACATTGTCATACCCTGACGTACAGCCTCGTTCTTCTGCCGCTGCGAAACAACTGGGGAGATCCACTCCACTAAATCCGCTTCACCTCGATCTTTCTGCATCGGTGTTTTACCCTTTCTTGCAGGAGGAGTTCCTCCGCATGGCAGGATTGCCGGCGACCCTTTCTGCTCTCTCCCCCATGACTTTTCTTCTTTATGTTTCGACTGCCACTCGTGTTGCCTTTTACATTCGGCTTCACCCTCTCCATCCTGGTGCGCTACTTCCATCCTTCCTGGCTGGCGTACAATGTACGTATACGGCCCAAACGAAACACGTGCAACTGAGGACATATTTATTGCTGACTGCTGCTTGGCAGCGGCACGAGCTCCCTTGTGCCTTCGGACACCCTCCAGAATGTACCCGCCTTCAGCAGCCTTCCGTCGCCTCGCTATTGCAGCCACTGATGGCGAGGAGGACGCCCTTCTTCTTGACGCCATACACATGTGTCTGTGAATTTATTCCTGGTTCCCCCCCCCACCTTATTCAGTTTTGCAGGAGCGTTGCGGCAAAAGCAACAAAAGAGAAAAAAAAAAAGGGGGATGCGTAAGACGAAAAAGAAAGAGGCTCATTATCAGCAACCACACACCAAGCTTTTCCCTACGCCCTTTTCTCCTTTTCCTCTCAAGTGATCTCCAAGACAATTTCAGCCCTTTGCTGTCCCACAAACCTTCTCTCCCTTCTCCTCCCATCATCATCATCACCATCACGTTATTGTCCTAAAGTCCCCTCCATGGCGTTCACACACACGCACACACTAACACAGACACAGACAGGCAAAGGGCAAGAGAAAGACAGACATGTGCACAGAAACCAACAAAAAAGAGAGGGAAACCCAGGAACAGTAAAAAAAATTGCCACACCTGGTAAAACAGCTACTCCTTTTCAATCTAACAAAGAAGAAAAAAGAGTACGAATCAAATGGGGAGACGGGATGTAAGAACAACATGGGGTAGATAGATAACAAATCCACAGAAGAGATTAATGAAATATCCCCCTCAAAAAAAAAACCCATGAAGGGTCATTCATGCATAACTCCTTATCCCCATGCCCACTTCTATCCCATCAAAACAAGCACACACATTCAAACAGACACGCAGGTGATTCAAAGATAAAGAATGTGTGCGCCTATAGTGTGAGAACTGCGAATGTGTGTCTACCTTCCCGTCTCTTTATGTATGTTGGTGTGTAAGCGAACGTTGAGCGAGAATAGTTGAAAACAAGGATGTTGTTGCTATTTCCTTCTCCGTCCATCATCGCGTTGCCGACGTTGGCGAGCGTCTTCCTTTCTATCCTCGTACCGATCCGACGTCGCAGCAGCGGACGACACCATGTCGCCCCCGCTGGCAGTACCTCCTTTTCTACGCCGCTTCTCTCGATCGTCACGAAGCATGTAGCGACTCTTGTAAGGGATGTTAGACCCGCCACCAGCGGCGGTGGTGGAGGTCACTGTGCGTTCCTTGGCACGACTTCGCTCACTTTTTCCATCCCTCTCAGAGCGATGGCGATGATAGTGGCGCTGGTGACGATGGCGTCGCTCCTCCTCATCGTCAGCGTGATGGTTGTTGCGGGACCGCCGCTCATGACGCTCTCCTTCCTTATCACCACCACCAACACCGATGCTGCGCTCTCGTTTTCGTCGGCCATCATCATCTTCGTCACGCCTCCTCCTCGACTTTTCATCGCGTCGTGAGGTGTGCCGCCGAGAGGACCCATGATGGCGATGAGCTCGGTGTCGGCTCTCACTTCCGCTTCGAGCTCTTCGGTGGTGACGCGAGGAGGTTTTTTTCTTCTCAATCTGACTCCCGCCCGCATCCGATTCACGGCGATGCCGGCGCTGTGGGCGACCTGAGGCTGAGCCTGCACGGGAAGAATGGTTACTGGAGGTGGCGGCAGAGAAAGAGGAGGATGCAGATGAAGAGTACCTGCTGCCACCACTTTCACTGCTGCTGTTACTATCATCAAGAAACATCGCTGCAGCTGCAGCCGTTATAGGTTGCGGTGCATTGAGAATCGCATTCACGTAGGGCACACCACCCGCCGCTGGTGCATGATGATTGTTGTTACGATGGGAGGGATACTGGCTGCCAATAATGGGTGCTTGAACACCAAGTGCCCTAGGAATGTCACGTGACATGCCCATGTCAGCACCACCACCATTGCCACCGCTCGCCGCGTAAGACGCCCTGGTGCTGCCCGAGGGGTATATCGCGTAGTACTGCGCCGGGTGATCCCGCATTGCAGCCTCCCATCCAATGTAGTTGAAATATTCGAGCCATTCCTGACGGTATATCCGCTCTCTAGTCTCTTTATCGTACTCAGGCGGAATCGCGTCCATTCAATCGCGTTTATATGTAAAAAAAAAAACTCTATCGCTTGCCTTCTTCAGTATTTCTTTGCGCGTTTCGTGGTGTTGTTTTAGGCTGCCAATGTGCCGCTCCCGCCTTATCGTACACCCCCCCCGCCTAACTTTCTCTTCCGCCGGATTCTTTTCGCTTGTCTGTGATTTTTTTCCACGCTTCGCTGCAACACCCTCAGCTGCTTCCTCCGTGGCTTTGCCTCTGTTGTCGTGAGTTTGTCTGCGTGGGGAGGATCCTCTTTCCCAAAGAAGGCCAGTCGAGTGCACACCGACAAATTCCAGAGGTGCCCAAGAGAAACAAAGAAGAAACGTTAAAAAAAAGGAGGAGAAAGAAAGGCATTGATACGAATGTTAAAGCGCGTGGAAGCATCATGTCGTACATGCAGAGCGGATAGGCAGCAAGGGTGAACGTTTTTTGCTTTTTTTTTTTCTCCTCTTGTATGTCTGGAAGCTGGATGGAGATAGGGGGTTAGGCAGACAGACAGAGGAAGAGGGGGGAAGCAGTGAACAGGAGGGAAAAAAAGTACTACCTACCACAAGACGGACAAGAGAGAATTCACCTGAACGGTAGCAGCGGAGGACAGAGTAAAAGCCACCTTGGTCCGTTCTTCACACATGGCCGCAGACCCCGCACTCTGTGAGCCTGCCGTCACCGTCATCAATAAAAGTGAGCGCTGCAGTTCCACATACAGGTCAGGGCTTCAAAATCTCATCTCCCTCTTCTTTCTCACGCACAGGAAAAAGAAAACAATAGGCAGCAACGCATCATTATCATCATCATTATCATCGTCATCGTCAAGATCTCAGCACATTACCATCCTCTTCCCCACACACACGCACTCACATGTGCACAGAGAAACAGGGAGAAAAAAGTGATATGGCAGATATGAAAGTAGAAAACTTCTTTTTGACGCTTTAACACACACTCGTTCCCTCGCCTGTTCCCCATAAGGCGCCCCCTCCTTCCTCCCCTACTGCCCTACCCACACCTGGCATCTGTAGCCTTACATTACGTTATACTTTTGGCATATTTTACTGTGATGCAAAATACCGTGTCTGTGCAAAGTAGGTATTTCTCTCCAACCCCACCCACAACGTGACCTATTCGTCTTTCCTTCCATTTAGCCCATCCACCATTTTTCTTTACCCCTCCTCCTCTTCCTCATTAGCCTCCCTCCCTCTCTCTCTCTCTCGCTCCCATATAAATATAAGCCTGCTTTGCTGTCTGCATTCACTTTTAAGGTCAGGAACAACAACGAAGGTCCATGTACCCGTGGTTCTATTTCTCTCCTCTTTTTGACTGTGTAAGAGGTGTTGTCGTCCACCTATGTAATACTCCTTCACACGGGCGTTTCTTGACAGAAGAAAACAAAGAAACCTTCACCACGCCCTTCCCACCTTCCCTTTGCTCCACGACTTGTCTTCAATTTATGGCCAGTTGCGGGGTCAAGTAGCAGGGATGCCTAACAAAAAAAAAAAAACCGTTCTTCATCCCTTCATCCCCACTCTCCACTTATTCGAGCTCCACAATATTGCACAGTTTGTCTCCCGTGCCTTCCTAACTGCTGCTATTCCAGAGATGTTCGGTGTTTCTACTTGCTTGACCACCTCTTACACATTCACAAAACACTTAAACCCGCTCTGTCTTCATTAATTCTTTTCATTACGATGCCTCAAGCATTCGGAGTTGATCCATTACCCATGACACTTGTTCCATGCTCCCTTCCTCACAACTTGCTACCGACTGTGCATGCTCCATCACCTGCCACACCTGCGGTGTCAGAATAGCACTCTTTCCCATTTGCCGCACCTCTGGCAAATTGATGCTTTTGAGAACACACGCCACGTCACCAATGACCGAGACGGCAGCTAGGAATGTTTCCACATAATCAAAATTCTTTCCCAGTGTTGAAACATGAAGTGCAAATTTAAGCATATTTTGTAGATAGGGCGCAAGTTTCTCCCCTGATGATTTGAAGCTCTGGCAAACGCCTGTATAGAACGCTGAGATACTTTCCCAGAGGCACATGACATATTGCTCGTCATCATCAGATTCAGTGATATCAATACCACAGCTATGTTCAAAGAATATATTGATAATCTGCAGGAATACATCAAGGTGTCCAGAGAATTCGGTATTGCCTACATTCAACACAATATCACTTAGGCAGTGGATAAACGTGCATTTCAAATCACGATCCACATCTGGGTTCTGCAATTTCCTCAGTATCAAATCGAGAAAACTACCGATGAATGGTGACAAATCCTTGCGAAGGTTTAGTGACAAGTCACCCAGGGTGCCCACAGCAACTGTGGCGAGTTCTGGTTCATCGACACGCTCCATTGCATTCAGTAAATAAGGAATGACATTTGGTATGTACTGGCAGAGATGATTTTTCACGGCATGAGAAAAGCTACCCAGCATGATAAGGGCCTCATCCAAAACAGTATTGTCCTGGCTTCCCAGTATCTGAATCATAATACCCATGCTCTCTGGCAAATGTGGTAGAAAAGAGGTACGCAATTTCTTTGCCAGACTTCCAAGTGACCCACACAGTAAACCAAGCATCGACATAACCTCCGTGTTGCTCATTTGACCTTGCAAATGCGCCTCTATCATGTAGCACATACGCTTGTGTAGAGCCGGGACAATTAAATCAAGGTACTGATTACAGTCTGTTGCAGCTGCGTCGATAAGAACATTTAGTGCCTCCTGCGCAACACTCTTTACATTTATGTTTACTCCTTTATCAATAGCATCCAGCAACACAGCGAAGAGATCTCTGAGGTATGGAGACAATGCATTGGTGTCCATTTCCCCTTCCTCTTCGTACGCCAGTGCGAGATTGTGCAAAATATGACATGCACGGACTGCCATTAGATCCCCTCCGCCAATCATTGGACTGATAATGTTCATTAATTGTTGCAAACGCTGTGGAAAGTAAAGAAAGACATCCCCAAAGAGTTCACAGACAACAGCTAGCGTCCAACCAGAGGTGTCAGCAACCATGCGGTTGTCATTGCGAATGTACTCCATAAGCCCAGTAACAGCCTGCGCAACAGTATCTTGAATAGTCTCTGGTTTTGGTCCATTCAAGATGCACCCAAAAGCCATCACAGCAGCCTCCTTCTCCCGCCAGTTGTCACTTGAAATGTTTCTGTAAACAAAAGGCATCACCAAATCGACCACTGGGTCGCCGATGCACATGGAGAGAGACTGCAGAAGCTTTCCACCAGCAATGGAGATGTTCCAATCACCTTCTTCCTGATCCTCTTCCTGTCGAACAAGCGCCTGCAACGATATAGAAGATATTATCGATGCCCCCTTGAATGTATACTGAAGACAAGTCGCGTCATCATGCATGTGCATATCGTTTTCCTTCTCACAGATAGAAATCCAGAACAACATGGCCTGTAGACCAACGGGTTCTTCATCCTTAAAAATAGCATCTGTTGTTATCAAATGCAGTCGTTCCATGTAGGCTGGAAGTGTCGAGTAGTACATATCAGCGACTTTGACCAGAGACTCCATTGCCTTTTCACGCGTTCGCACATTTTGGGATGACATCGCCGTTGTGCAAAGCGTGTCAACCAGAAGATCCCGCTGCTCCTGATGCTTCATGTTATCATGAATGAACTCCATAGCATTACAGAGTGCATTTGTGGCATAGTAACACACCTCGCTGTTTCCACTGGCCATACACTGTACGACAATGGTGAGAATCCGGTTTGTGTAGGGCATCAGAGCCTCCTCTACACCATGAGAATCAACGCCTTCCTCACAGACATACCCAATCGCCGTCAGCGCAGCCTCCTGATGTTGTTCATTCCCCGTCTGCGCCACATCAAGTAAAATGTTCATGAGCTCGGGCCACTCACCCGCCGGTAGCTCAATGCGAGAAAGATTCCCAATAATATTAGCCGCCATGCTCTGCACTTCTTTCCTTGGTGAGCCCAGTGTTGTAAGTACACCACGTTTCACGTTTCCACGCACCTCAGGATTTAGAGCCATCCATTCACGCTCCAGCGACCGACGTGCCACCGGATCACGAAGATTTGGCGCAATGGAGTTTTTAAGCAACATACCAGCCATATGACGAGCAAATGGCGGCCCAGACTCATCACCAAACTCCTGCAACAACAGATAAAGAAAGGCAACAAGGTCTGTCTGTCTTGCCTGATTCACATGCGCCTCAGCAGGTAGACGCACTGAGGGATCAGGGTTGCCTAGCGCCAGCAGCAGCTCCGTCAGCCCAGACATGTTGCTTACTTTTTAACTTGCACTCCTGGTACGGTGAAGGACGCAATTTTCTCGGGAAAAGAACAAAACCATAGGAGAAGAAGCAGAGAATTGAGATGAATACGTTTTTATATGTATATATATATATATATATATATGGAGAGAGAGATAAATTCATTGCATCACCTAATAATTCCGTTAAACACACTTTTTTTTCCCCCGGTTTACTGCCTTCTCACCACCTTTCCCTTGTTATAAAACATAATTTTTTCTGATGAACAAAAAAAAAAGTCGTCGGGCCATCAGAACGCAACGAGTGAGTGAAAAAAAGAAAATCAAAAGTAGTTTTGTATGAAACTGAAAAAACCCAACGGTCTTGCGTTATAAATTCATATCCACACACATTTTATTTTTCATTCCGAAATGCAGAAACAGATATATATATATATATATATATGAAAAAACATTTATTCAGTAGACATTGACCTTGTCAAGCCCACGCAGGAAAACCAAACTTTGCATGAGGGCCGAGTTCCTCCTCGATACGGAGCAACTGGTTGAGTTTGGCAGTGCGCTCCCCACGGCATGGAGCCCCCGTCTTGATTTGACCAGTGCCGAGCCCAACAACGAGGTCCGCGATGTAGGTGTCTTCCGTCTCACCGCTTCGGTGTGAGACCATCACAGACCAGGCGTTCGACATACAGAGCTTAGACGCCTCGATGGCCTCCGTGATAGTTCCAATCTGATTGATTTTGAGAAGCAGCGAGTTGCAAGCCTTCTTCTCGATAGCCGTCTTGATGCGAGCGACATTTGTCACGGTGAGGTCATCGCCGACAATCTGTGTCTTACCTTTTAGAGCCTCAGTGATGCCAGCGAACCCGGCAAAGTCATCCTGATCGTATGGGTCCTCAATGCTCACGATGGGGTAGTCGTTAGCCCATTTAGTGTAGGTCTCACGCAGTTGTTCTGCTGTTACCCATGTTGGCTCAGGATTCTTGAAGGTCATATTATATTGCTTCTTGTCAGCATCGTACGTCTCGCTGGCCGCACAGTCCATACAGATGGCGAATTTACCCTTGTGGCCAGCCTGTTCAATTGCCTCCATAAGAATAGGCAGTGGCTCGTTGATGTCCTTGATCGGCGGCGCAAAACCTCCCTCATCCCCCACATTCACTGCGTCTTGGCCATACTTCTTCTTGATAATATTTTTCAGTGAGTGGTACACTTCAGCACCCATGCGCAATGCATTACTGAAGGAGGTAGCCTTCACGGGCGCGACCATGAACTCCTGAAAAGGCAATGCATTGCCAGCATGTTTTCCGCCGTTTATCACGTTGAAGCAGGGTACAGGTAGCCGCAATTCCTTCGTGCCGGCCAGATCTGCCAGGTAGCGGTAGAGCGGCACGCCCTTGCGCGCGGCAGCCGCCTTGCTGATCGCCATGGAGCATCCGAGGATTGCGTTTGCACCGAGATTACTTTTGTTGGGTGTTCCATCAAGATCAAGCATCAACTTATCCAGAGTTTCTTGCTGCAGTTCGTCCTTCCCCACCAACGTTGGCGCCAACACATCATTTACGTTCTTTACAGCCTTCAGGCAGCCCTTTCCAATGTAGCGCGTCTTGTCCTCATCGCGCAGCTCACATGCCTCATAAACGCCAGTAGAAGCGCCTGACGGTACAGCCGAGCGAAACACACCAATTTCCGTTGTCACTTCCACCTCCACTGTGGGGTTGCCTCGTGAATCGAGCACCTCGCGACCGAGCACCTTTTGAATAGTCATGAATGAAGAGACCTTTTTTTTTTTTAGCTTGTGGTTAAAGTGTTGCTTTTTTTCTCTGTTGTTGAATTCTCTGAGAGCGGAATTTGGAGGCGGGGTGACGAAGAACGGTAGAAGAGGAGGAAAAGCAAATAGATACGTGGGAAGAACAGGGCATCGGTGCATTATTGAGATGCTGTCGGTGTTGTGAGAGGTGTACGAACGTGCTCCTAGTGGTACGTCATCTGGAGAGCTTACACAAGATGACAATGAAGGAACCTCTGTATGAAAACATATCTTGGTCACCAGAGAGTACATATGCATATAGATAAATATATACAATAAAAACGAGGCCTTTTTTTTTCTTTCTAAAAGGTACCCAATGAGTGTCGTCGTGCACCTCGAAATAAAGGAGGAAAAACATCCCCGAAGGTTTTATCAGGAATATCTCTTCCCCCTCCTCATTTAGTTATCCTCCCTCCTTCTCACCCCCCCCAAAAAAAAGAAAAAAGATGGATATAACAACATCATTTTTTTTTTTTTGGGGGGGAGGGGGGAGGGAGGGGGGTGCGGTTTAACCACTTTTTTTTTTTTTCGCTGTCATCAAGCGAGAGAAACAATGGAAAGCAGACATGAGGAGATGAATGAATGAAGTGACGTCTAGATAGATGTTTCCTTCTTGATTTCCGGTCATTCTCAATCTAGTTCGTGGTTCCCACATCCACCACCTCCCCCCTCTTTTTTTTTTCTTCTCCGTTGAACGTTAATTTCCGCTTTCTTCATAAGATAAACACTACGTAAAAAAGAGGTATAACTACATGCAAACGCAAGAGGCTAGTCAGACTAGCCTCTTGCGTTCCTTTTAAATCACCACACACCTGAACCAACTGGTCTTGTATTTCTTTCTTCCTACGCCACCTCCGTTGACTATTAACATTTTCTTTTTTTCTGTTCATATTGTGCGTGTGTGTTCTTTTACGCAGCAGCATCACACCCATGTCTTTTCTTTTTTGCCTCATCCCTCTGACAGCGTTGCTTCGCTCATTCCCCATGCGGCCTCAGTCATACATGCATATACACACCTTTGGGGTGCAAAGAATAGACTGACAACAACAACCAAAGAAAAAACGACTCGGTCGGGTAAATTAAAGAGAATAATAAATGTATAAGTGGTGAAGAGAAAAATAACACCACCATGTCTCTTGTCTTGTAATATTTTCTCTCCATCAGCACACACATACATACCCTTTTCTTTGGCGATTCCCTACACACTTTCCTATTGTATTATGTTTATTTGCTCTTCACCTCCACATTTATTTGTTGTTAATGCCAGAACCTGAGGCTACATTGTTTGCACCCGTACGCTGTTGAAACCCGGCATCCAACCAGCTATTGGGATCTGTTCCAAGTGGTGGCTGTTGATCGGAGCTCGGCGGGTGCAGCGAAGAGGACCGGGTACATTGTGAGGCGGATGATGGCGCATCTAACTGTGATTGCTGTTGCTGCAGACGTTCTTTTTCCTTTCGGAGAATCTTTTCCGAACGCTTCTCGTGGCGCTTAACAGCATTTGGTGCATCAGGTCCGAAACGTTTTTTATCGTCTATAGCAGAATGATACATTCCTGGAAGACGCGCTGTAACGAGAGCACTGTTGGTACTGCCGCCATCCACATCATCGCTGCGCGTTATTTGTGATGCAGACCGCTCGGTTTCCGCTAAAGTAGGGACCACCCCCCGTCCTTCTCGCTTTCCTGCGCTCTGCGTGAAGATGTCGTGTGGTGATGCTCCCAACCGTGGGTCGTTGTCACCTAGTGCGTAACTTCCGAAGCCATACGCATCATACGGCAGACCAAGCTCGTCACACACGGTTCGAGCCTCGTTCAAGAGATAGGCTCGTCTACGGTGCGCCCGAATACATGCCTTGTCACGCCGGTATGCAGCTTGAACGTAGCTCGCGGCAAAATACTGTGCGGTAGTCGCAGAACTCTGGTTTACCAGCACTGTTGGCAGCGCACGGAGAGACTTCTCAGAAAGGCGCCACATAGACTCGAAGGTTGTGCCGTCGTCCATCTCACCTTCACTAAAGGCCATCGCAAGCACACGACGAGCGAGAGGCAGTAACACCTCGTAGTAGTGCACCATTCCCTCATGGTCAGGGATATCATACTCTTGCAGTAGGGACAGCAACTCAACTCGGTTATGCCGTGAGCTGATTCCAAGAGGCGGCCGAAGCGCCTCAAGAATCTCTGGGAGTTTTTGCGTCCGAAGCACAAGAGTCGCATTGGGATCGTGTGCAGACCACAGATCACGGAAGCGGCGAAGGTCCTCAAGGCGCGTAACACTCGCGTTCATTCGTACCACCGCTACATAATAATCCACAACGACTGCCATGTACAGACTGAGGATCATAAGTGTGAAACAAACGACGATGAGTGCGAAAAAGAACGGAGCCCAGGCACCTGCTTCCCTGCCTCCTAAGCCATCCAGGTGTTCGCTTCGAAAGCTCGAACGCAGCATTGAGACCCAATCCTCCATCGTTGAAAGGCGGAACATCATCATCAGAGCATTCGGAAACGAAAGAAAGTTGTTATATTTTTCATCAATATAGCCGCTCACCACAGGCAGTACAGGTCCAATAAGATGCATCCCGAGCACTGCAAACACAAACAGGGCAAGAAACAATATTACGCTGACAGTCACCAAGGATGGTGCAGCGAGCAACAACACCTCGTGTAGCAACCGCAGGTGATTTTGAACTGGCAGAAGGTCCACAAGTTTCAGGATACGACCAAGGCGTAGCAAACGAAGTACATTGACATTAAATGGGATTTTGGTAGTCGTGAGAACCTCAAGTAAAATCTGAAGATACGAGAGGCATATAAGAAAGGTGTCAAAACAGAATGACCATCGCGAGAAGGACCGAATCCCGTGGGCTCCAAGCTTCATGAAAACCTCCAGCGTGAAGAAGGCAACCCATATATACTGAAAAATATCCAACACCATCTCCTGTGTGGGACTGTTTCCATACCAGTAGAGTGACATAGTGACCAAGTTTGAAAACAACACACACGCCATCACAACCTCAAAGTAACGGTACGTGACAACACGGTGAAAAAAGCGGGAGACACTGTTGCCCAACGGAATCAGTCGCACACGTGGTGAGAGTCGCAAAATCATATGCTGCATACGAATCCAAAGTTGATGTTCAAAGGTAATACCAACCACTCCTTCTGCAGCATTCTTGACAAGCAAGTAGCAGTAAATCATTGACGCGACAAAGAGCGAGAACAACACAAGATGTGAGATGTAATAATACGCAATGAAGAAAAACCCCTTGGAGGGGTAAAAGTTTTCAACTGGTGCCAGATTCATTGACTGCCCATCCACACCGGCATAGATAACATCAAACCACTTGGACCCAGTGCTCACCTCAAACATTGTCAATAGACTCTCGAAGATGTTGTCAAAATTTCGCTTTGACCTAACCCATTCTTTAGATGCATCAAGGCAGAGCTTTTGGTTCACAATATTTACATCAGTACAGCTGTGTGTCACCCCCATAAATAGTCGTACCGCAAGGATGGCCCACACAAAGTAGTTGAGCAGACAAAACAGCAGTACATTTGCCAGCGTGGGCACACAATTCCACATGACCAAGGCGAGTTTTGCGATCGAGTCATTGAACGTACAATACTGAAGTGGACCAAAGATACGAAAGCAACGCAACGCCTTAAGGCATCGAAACCTCTCGTAACCCGGTACCAACCCAATAACTGACACAATTGTAATAAAGCAATCAACAACATTCCACCGATGCCAGAAGTATGCCTCAGGCATATCGAATACCACACCCATGCTTATCCATTTCAACAGCATTTCCACCACAAATATGAGGCAAAAAATGCAGTCAAAGACAAACAGAACTGTGTTCGTCGTATTCGAGAGAGTCGACTCGCCTGGTGTGTAAAAACATAGAAATATAGACGCGAGAAATATGACAACAAGAATGAAAATTTCAAACCACATAGAGTCTACAACGCTTGTCACCTTGCGGCGCACAGGGTGACTGGGTGAAAAAATGAAGAGGGATCGCTTCTTCCATGAATGTTTGAACTCCCTTTGCGTTTCCACGCGCTCCTGTGTTTGCTTATGTGCAAGAATGTAGGCAAGAGTGGCACGACCCACCTGCTCCTCGCCCACATGCAAACCAATAAGCCACTGCTGCAGTTGCAGCGCCTCCAGTAAACGATCCCATGTCCGGTACTCCAGCTCTTCCACATCGGCACATGTAAGGTATTCAATTGTCTCAAAGAGAAGCATACCACAGCTCCATGCCTGCCCAAGCACTGTTTCAACCGCCTCTCGTGTTGGCTGAATATCCAACTCTTTTTGTAAACGCACGTAGCCTGTGATAGCATTCATCACAAGCTGGCGAGAACTGCGCACAGCAGCCATATGACAGTGCTCAGCATGCAGCTTATCGGATGTGCGCTGCTGCACGTTCGGTGGTGCCCGCAGTGGCATTTGCTTATACGTATTGCAGTCAAGGCATCGCTCAAAAACACGGCGGCGTGGACCTGCCGTGACATGCTTATAGCGGAGACGTGGTCCAGGAAGCAATATATGCTCATACACTACACCACCACCCACGGCATTATCAATCCTATCGTGCTCCTCTTCATTCTCTCTGGTGACACGCCGTAAAAAGCTACTGCTATTTTCTTTCACAGATACATTTTGGGGGGCGGATGATCGCTCATAGTCCAGTTGGGGGAAGCGGCCAATGACGCTTGATCGACGGGTGAGATTATCGTGGCTTTTAGACGGCTTTTCGACAGAAGCCATGAGTTCACCCTTCGCGTGGTTATAGACATCATCAAACTTGGAAGAGATGGCATTATTAGAGTCAACACTTGTATGTATCCCAGCATCCCCCGAAGCTGAAGAGAAGGGTATTAGCCGTGCACCAGTATGGTCTTCCTGCTCATCCACGGAGTATACGGTGGCGGGAACAGTGGTGTAGTGGCGGGCAAATCGAAGCTGCGCGTTTTCTGCTTGAAATTGCGAAATAGGGGCATTGATAGGCGGGGTTTGCGTCTCAGAGAACACATTTTGCATACTCATCTGCCGTTGCAACTTACCACCAACGCTAAAAAACTGCGGAGCTACCACAGGAGGTGCTGCTAGTGCCACTTCCCCATATGTGACCCCAGTACCACTCGTGTTAACACTGCAAGAGGTTCGTTGCGGATCGGTTAAGTATTTGCAATTAGAAATTCCTTGACGAGAGAAACGTTCTTTAGCCTCTGAAATGCGAAGTTGCCGTCGCATGTCTTGATTCAGATAAAATACTTCATCAGGGGCCACGTCTCGCCGCTCGAAGCCACCGTGGATGTGTTTAAATGACCGCCACACCGTAAAATCAAACCAACGCAGTCGTGGACCCGCTCGATTATGAGCACCTATGGTACCATCGCCATCAACTTGCAACGCGTATTCCTCACGTTCCTCTTCACATTGCCATGCCCAGGTAAAGATGGAGATAAATAAGTAGCGGAAGATAAAAGCCACACCAACAACAGCGACAAAATACATGACAGTGTAGCCACCACGTGCTCGCATACCATCCCATGAGAGGTACACCCACTCGTCTCGATCGTATGAAAACGCCTGGGAAACGGCAAACGTTGCATGCGAAAAGGTGTCAAAGTTCCCACGTGTGTAATAGTCGTCATCCGCACGATCCAACCACCCAGTCCGGCTGCCAAAAAAACTCATGCCGATTAGAACCCACATGAACATGTAGATGGAAAAGAAGAACAAAGCGTACACAATATCCTGAAATCCATGAATTAACACCCGTGTCACACGCCGCATTGGTGTGAATGGAGCAGCTCGGAAAAGCTGCAGGAAACGCAGACAGTTTAGCACCGTGATCACGTTTGATTGGCCAAAGCCAAGTTCAAAAAAGCCTATAACCGTTACCAAAAAGCTGAGAACATTAAAAAAATCCATGAAAAATGGTCCTGGTCCCAGTGCGAGAGCACGGATTAAAATCTCAAGCATAAAGAGTGCCGTGAAGCAAACGCCCAAAGCAAAGAGACCACCATCCCACAAAACGGGCTGTCCATAGTGCCGCGATGCATTAAACAAAGCGTTGGCAAACATGAGGAAGAACATAATACCACTGAAAATTGTGATGGGCGCATTCTCGACTATATTCTTCGCCATGTGAATCGGCGAAAGTTTTTCAACTTGTTTGTCCTTCACCCATTTCCCATTTTCCAGTACATATGCCATTTCATTGCCACCACCACCATCCTCATTATTATCCCCAAGCTCTTTGTTGAGATGAAACCGTCGTCCACAAAAAGCAGCTCGTTGTCGTAATTTCCGCACTGCAGCTTCTTCATATTTATTCACATATTTCAATGGCATAAGACCAAATCGACGCTGCATCTGTTGGTGCTCCCATAGATACTGCGTAAGAATACGTGGATAACCCTCAGTAAACATGTGTAGTATATTCCGTACAATAGCCAACCGTTGTCCAGCCGTCTTTGCATAACGGAAGTCACCCCCTTCAGGATCGTGGATAAGGACTTCCTCATCTTCCTCCTCCCCCTTTTCCTTTTTCCTCGGTTGCTGCTGAACTTCTCCCCCCTCCTGCACCTCATGTAAAGGGGTATTCGAGTTGTGTGCCGTCACTGGAGAAGCATTTTTGGTAGAAAAGCCAGAACTACAACCGGCACGACGACTGGGAATTACGCCGGGCGATTCCCGTATCGCGATGATGCCACCTATGACCTCATCCAAGTGATTACTCTCAGTCCGGCGTGAGGGGGTATGCAGGGGTGGGCGCGTCAGGCTACTGCTCACGTTGATACCCTCGCTTCCCCGCATCATGGGACCATTGTCAACATCAATGCTACCGACTACTGAAAGATCTTCCGAAATATTTTGATATTCCTTGAGAAATTTTAGCCGCTCCTGTTCATTTTCTAGACGGACAGCCAAAGGGAGATTAGAGCCACGCGCTGCACCAATGGTGTGCGAGAGCGGGTGGTGTTGTACCATTCCAACACGGCCACCAAGGGAAAAGTCACCGCCCGTCGCACCTGCCCCACTCGAAGTCGGCCTGAATTCCTTCCGTACACTTGTGTCGTGGGCATTGATGTCTTTGTTACTGTCATCTCCAGGCTTGATAACTACACAGCGCTTCCGGTTTGCCTTTTCTGCAATGTCACGCTGCCGCGTAAGAGATAGATGCAACTGTACACGCTGTTCATCAGTCCATTTGGTGCGCTTTTTAACATCAAAAATAGTCAAATCTTCATATTCTGTAGAATACATAGGTAAGTCCCTAGGCGCACCATTTTTTCCAGGATAATACTGTTCTTCTCGTTCTCGCTCATGCTTTCGCTGCTCATAATTTTCACTATCAGTTGTAACAAACATATGACGCCGTAGTTTCCCATCCTGATCACGCTCAACAAAGTCACGCAATTTAACGGCCTCATTTAGAGACTGCCGTTGCTCCAGCAACATGCTGTCGAACAATTTCAGTTGCTTCTCCATGAAGAGGCGACTTGTTATCTCAATCTTTTCAATAAAAACACCAATGTAAAGGCTTGGGATAAACCACGCACAGAACAATATTGTGAAGGCGTAGTAGAGAATGGCAACAGTGGCCATTGTGTCGTTCGTCTCCTGAAGTAGATTGGTCCACCCTTGAAAGGTCATGATTTGAAAAGTTGAAAGCAGTGCGTGCCCCACATCGTCAAAGCTCCGAAAACCGTAGTGAGGATTGGGGGATACATCTGCTACACATCTGTAGGTTTCTGGACAGCTGTAGCCCCATGCAATGCCAGAATTGGCCACAGCGTCTGGCCGACAGAGCAATGTTGAAGAAATTCCCGTCAGTACGCTGACGCAGCGATGATGAAGCATCCCACGAAACAATTGCAAGCCCAACAAGGCAAAGAAAAAAAGCGCGTAAAGAACAATAATAGAAACATGAAAAAGTTTTTTCGTGGAACGCAAGAACGATTTCGCTAGCAACTTCATACGCAAAGGCATAGGGATATATGTGCAAGATTTGATAACCCGAATAAGGCGAAACGCAGTGAAATTCCATAAACTGGTCCAGCCTGTACAGTTCAGTATCATCAGCACAAAGATGGTGGTATCTAAGCAATGCCATGACGAGCGGAAATACGCGCGTGTGTGAAGAATACATCCTGAGGCAAAAAGTCGAGCCAGAATCTCTACCCCGTAGAGAACAGTATAGAAGACGTCGGCGAAGACCACAAACCAGGGTTTGTACAGAAATGGCCATGTGTGGCGTGCCCATGCAGCCGTGAAGATAGAGTACCCAATAATGATAAAGATGAGCAGCAATTCTGTGAGCCAGTGATGCATTAAATTGTACACTACAACACGCGCAGTCATTCCTGGGGGAAATATAAAAAAAGATGAGTGATGTAGTGCAATAGCTCGCTGGTGAACTTGATACATCCATCCTGTTTTTTTGCGCTCATGATCCTCCAGTTCCTGTGGCATTCTTCCGTCTGTGAGAGCGCGTAAATTAAGGGTGTCATACACGGAGCGCAATGCACGACCGCGCAAGTTATCCTTCTGCAAGCGGCGTGGGTCCTCCTCAATCACCGAAAGTCCGGACGAGAAGAAGGAATCATCATCAGTGTACTCGGCAAGACGATCGAAAAGAACCTCGTCCTCATCTAGAATTACTCCCTCGATTGGGTTTCGTGCAATCGCCATTGCATGGCACTCCACAAAAAAGCGCTCGACCGGATCTTTTTTCGTTTTCAGTGGGCAAAGTTCCTCTACCGTGTCGGAAACAGGTTGCGGATTCCTAAAATCTTCAGCTGGGCGATCCCCCAATGATGGTGTTGCATTGTGCAACCGTGCCGATGTGATCCCTGCATCATCCACCCGCTTTTTAAAGGACGTCGACCGATATAAAGGCTGCGAAGATCCAAACCCTATCATCTGCGGTGCCGAGTGAATACCACTTGCACTGCCATTTCCACCGGTATTTTCATTTCCATATGTTACATGTCCTTTGGCTGTTGTTGACGGTACTCGCGGTGATGGAGAACTCCGGTCGATTCGTGGCACGTCCCCTCTTTCTAGAACACCATTGCTGCCTCCGCCGCCATTTGGCAGTGGTGAGAGGCGCCCAATTGGAGGTCGACCAAGCGTGGGCGCTGTCGTCCGATCCAAAGACGGGAAGTTTCGGTTATTGCCGCCTACATTTGAAAACGGCGGCAAGTGCCGTCCTGGTTCCACTTCAGAAAAGGCATTGCTATGACTGTCGTTGGTTCTCGTCGAAACTCCTGGCGGCTGATTCTTTGGGATGGTGCCAAGGTTCGATCCAGACGACAAGGGTGTAGAAGCATCATTATTCATGACGGAAATTGAGGATAAAATATCCGACCGAAAGTTGTTTCCTCTGTTTTCCCACCTCTCAAGTGGTGATGATAATGTTTTCGAGGATTTGGTTGCGGTGCTAGGGTGACGCCTGTGCTAGAAAGAATTTCAAGCCAAGAGTAATCACTCTTATTTCTGATAATCCTCTACTCACCCCCTTCAAAGACACAATGGCCCCAGGGTACGTCTTTCTTAATATCTAGTAAGACACCACCTAAATACACGTTGATATACCTATGCACTACTCTATCTCTCTCTTCCTCTTTTTTTCCCCTTCAGGTGTGCGTGTTCGCCTGAGTGTGCAGACAGAGAAAAGTGGTCGCAGAACACCACCTGTTCCTCTTCTTTGCACTTCTAGGGAGGGGGTGAAGGGGGGAGGGGGGGGGGAATGTAATGAAACGGATGGCGGTCTCTTTGGCTTCTCCTCCACCTACACACGGAGCACGGCAGCCCAAGAGAAGCGGACGTCAACCACGACGACACACGCACACACAGACTAAAAACAAACGAAGCAAGCAGATTGTCTGCGGTGTTACGTAGGCACGATCTAGAACCTACACCCTCACGAAAGAAAGAAATGAAGGGGAAAAGGAGCAAAAGTGACGGGAGAAGAAATTAAAAGGAGTGTGAATTCAGGCATTCCATCAAGTCCCTTCCCTCCTCTTCATCCCTTGTATCCACTCGTTACCTCACTCACTCATTGACGAAGAGAGCTTCGAGGCCCCCAAAGACTCACTCCGGATGTCTGCAGACATATCATAACTTACCTTCTCACTCTGCATTACTTTCTTTACGCATGCAGACAAATAGATATCTGAAAGATGAAGAAAAAAAAAAAGAGAACGCTGAAACCGCTCTTCGATACGACTGAAAGACATCACATGCGTCTTCCACCACCTTCTCTGTTTTTCACCCATCCTCTCTTTCTTTTTCGTTTCGTTCCCGTTTCACACAGGTTTTTTGGGGGTCTGACGTTCGGTAAAAAAAAAAAACGGAATACTACTACTACTACTACTACTACTACTAATAATAATAATAATAATAAATAAATATATATATATATATATATATATATATATATATATATATATATATATTATTATTAGTAGTAGTAGTAGTATTATTATTATGGGGTATGTTTGCACATATTGCAATTAAAAAAGAAAAATACAACCAACGTAGATGAAGCAAAAAAAAAAAGAATGATACGACCGGAGGAGCGCTTTGTCTTTATATAGATAGATAGAGGAAGGGGGGGGGGGCGATACACGCACACAAATACATATGCAACGACCAACGTAATGGTTTTCATGCTGCCACTTTCTTTTCTTTTCGTTATTCATCAATCCCTCAACATGGTATTTCTATTCACTACGGTTTTTCTTCAGCCATGCGGGCCATCATTTCCTGTTGTATTTCCGCAAAGGTGTTCGTGGATGCGGGGGACGAAGCTGGGGCAGAGGGCATGGAGAAAGCCTTCTTCGCCCCAAAATGACTATGGGTGGAGACCACGCCACTGCTCATGCCACACGCAGCATCATGGGATGAGACATTCCACATGGCCTGCTGCTGAGACATTAGCGCAATCATTTGTTGCTGCTGAGCCACAAGAGACTGAAGCTGTCCAAACGCGGCAGGGTTTAGAGTGTGCTGTGAGTTAGTCATGAGGGTTTGCAACTGTTGTTGCATTTGCGCAAGAACATTCGAAGGGGATTCCTGAGCCACAGGCGAAAATAATGAAGAATCTGATAAGAGAGAAGCAGATGCAGTGAGACCAGTGTTTATATTGCTCTTTATGCCACCGCAGTAACCTGAGCTAGGCAACGATGGGGTGCAGAAAATAGACGATATTTGGTCTCTCGAAGTCACATCGGAGCAAAAGGGCTTCTGCTGCTGCTGGAGTGGCGGTGATGCAAACGGCACCACGCTTTCCTCTTTGCTGCCCGTCATGAGAAAATCAAACTCCCTTGTGCCGCTGCCATGAGAAACCGAAGATACACCCGCCTGAGCAGGTGTCAGTGATGTTTCTGTTCCAGCGTGAAAAGTGGTAGTGGACACTGAGTTACCTGTCTCGGATGGCGCAAGCCCACTAAATAGGTCTTGCATCACACCTTCACCCCCGACCTGCTTCCCGTCACTGGGGATGAGTGACTTTGTAGAGAAAAAAAAGGAGCTGTTACTGCACTTGGCATTGTCGTGAGCGATGCCGCTCTGAATGCCACTGGCGCCGTCGTTATCCTCGCAGAAACCCGATCCTGAAAGTCGCATAGGTGGGCGACTTTTCAGCGTTCTCTTATCCTTCGAGATAAACGGTTTTGCCCGAACCGTCATTCCGCTCAAGTCTGCTGGTGCACCGTGCCCGGGGTTACTACTACATCCACCACCGCTGCATCCCATAGTAGCCGATGACTGTGGCACTGGCGCCGACCATGTATATGTTTGCATCGCATTACCTGCGCTTTGTATTTTTTGCGTCTCCGACATGGGTAAAAAGAAAGGTGAAGCACCAACGGTGGTGGTGGTGGTGGTAGTCGCGGTAACAGACGGGAAATTACTTTCGTTAGTGTTGTTGGTTCTGCTACTGCTGCTGCTGCTGCTACCGCGACCACCACCACCACTGGCAGCAACAACTTTACACTCCAAACCGAGCAGTTTTAGAACGCGCTGTGCGGCCTCTCGAAGTGTTGCCTGCACCACAGAGATGTTTTGCCGCACATCCTCAGGGTTCTCCAAAAAATACTCCATAACCTCACGCCGCATCATCGCCTCCACCATCGCGTCGTCACCCTGCGTGCCGTTACGTGTGTTGAAAATGGCCTCCATTGCAACCAAGACATTGAGTCGATGCTGCCATGGGTGTTTCTGTGCAAGCTGCGTATCGAGAGCCTCAGCTAGTTCCTCCCAGCAGTTCCCCACATCCTCCTGTTTCATCAGCCCCATCTTTCCACTACGTTGTCGCATTATCTCAGAACCCACCTCACAGCATTGTTTTACAAATGAATGCAGCTCCACACGCTGCGGTGTACTCTTCATTTGGCAAAGGCGTTGCACACAGAGCTGGAAAGGTGTGAGTTGTTTTTGATGCAGTTCTTCCATCTGGTGGTGATACGCAACGCCACTACCTTCACCTGTTACTTGTAGTGCTGCATCATGAATCCCCTCCACTTTAAGAAATTTCCATTCACCATGGCTATTGTCGCCTTCTGGGGACGTGGATACGTTGGTGTTCAGTTCAACTGGCTGGAAAGTACCCGTGTCAGTCGTTGATCGCCCCGCCAGAGTACTACCAGTGATGCTGAGCTTAAAAGCGCTATCGTAAAGCTGGTCCTTAGCACTCTGATATTTTACACCCCCAACAGGATTCTGAATTAAACCAAACCCACTCTTCGCTTTCTCCGCTATTGTGGAAAACACACGACTTGCTGTGCTGGTGGTTCCAGCAACAGCCTGCTCCGCCATGTGCTCAGCCCACTTATTCGTTGCAGGCATCGGAGCGATGTTGTTGCTGTACATTCCAATCGCCCCTCCTACCACTTGGCCTCCCGTAAGATTTCCGGTCGTGAAAGTCGATCGCTCTGTCGTTACACCACCAAAATTTCCTCCGCCGTTCCCCACTTCAATCGTAAGGCATTCCTCCTTCTGAGGCGTAAAAATGGCCTCCACAGCCTCCCGTGCGGACTGACGCACCTTCTCATTAAGACTGTCACCGTGGGTTGCGTCTGGTTTCCCACGATAACTGGAAAATACTTTGATCTCTTCCACACGACTATTTTTTTGCATCTCCTTTTGAAAATCACCGTGCCCAGTTTTGCATATCATTTTAATGATACGCAAAACCTTGTAAAGTACATGCACACTTACATTCGGCTTTAGCTTTTCGCACAAGGCATGAATAAGTTTCATCTGCGTACTGTAATCCTTGAAGGTCCACTGTGCCATTTCACGGAACATATAGCCTGGTGTTGGATTTTCGTTGTCCTCGATGGCACGTTTAAACAGGCCCCAATCCATCGTCTCAATCTGTCTTTTTCACGCACACCCACTCACTTTCCCTCTCGATGCGATGCTACACCTGTGGTTGGGTGCTAGAAGAGTGTTTCAAGATACTGGTAGTGGGGAAAGAGTGAACAGTCAGACAGACAGAAGAAGAAGAATCAATTTTTTATCAGCCTCTCTCTCTCTGTGTGTGTGTGTGTGTGTTGGTGAGTGAGTGGCCGAGAAAATAAAACCATAAAACGAAAGTAGCAACAGTGTCGGAAAAATGAAAAATGGTGATTCACAGTGTGGCAACAGGAAATGTATCCAATACGAAATAAAAAGTTGTGGGTTGGAAGGGGAGGAGGGCAAAATACAGCACTCTTTCTCTATGTATGCATATCACTCCCTGCGAAGTGCCTGCAACAAGGCGTCCTGTTGTGCAACAAGACCTTCCATTATTAGCCGCAACTGATCCATCTCACCACGTTGCCGCCGCTGCTGCTCTTCCCATTGTTCTTGCATCTGTTTTGCAATGTCAACGCTGTGTTTCTGTGCGAGCACAACTTCTGTAGTCAGCCGCGCATAGGCCATCTCAAGACGCCCCATCCGATCATCTGCACACTGTTCCCCTTCCTGAGATTTTACAGAGAAATTACCAGTTGGCAGAAGGTCAATCGAGTGCGGTGGAAGTGATTGTCCCGATGTAAGATTTCCAACCACATCGTCAGAGGCTTTCTCAATGTATTCTAAAACACTCACCTCTTCGTCCATTGTACATGCCGTCCCTGTCTCATAAATACTGTCGTTTTGTTTAAGTTCTATAGAATCTGCAGCTGTAATTTTTCGGTTATGATTCCGCTGCTGGCGATCTAGGGAAATATCTTTTTTGTATTTTTCCCACGCTTCCCTCTTGCCATCACAGTTATCCTGCTTATCTTCGTCTTGATCACTTTTGGGCACATGGGACCACCTGGGTGAAAAGCTTTGCTGATCATCATCATCGCGAGCAAAAGCCACTGCCTGCCTCCCTCCATTTATTCCAGGTACCACATGTTGGTGTGCGTGGCGTTGTCTGCAGGCAGCAATCTCCTCTTCGTCCCCGCCACCATGCCCTCCTTTGTTATCATCCTCCCGTGTCAGAAAAAAAGGCAATACTTCCGCAGCACCAGTGTCATTCCGGGTGCCAAGAAAAAGATTAGAGCGGCACGAAGGTTGTGCAAGTGGAGGCTTCTGCGAGGAAGAGAACGACATCTGTGACGCAGCCACAGATGATGGGGGAGCATACCCCCCCTGCACCTTTGACACCGCATCAATGTTGCTTGTTTTCTGTAGCTCTTTCGTTTGCCCAGACTGACAATTTTTCGATGTTTTCATTGGGCACCAGTTGTCACCCGGAGCGCGAGCATCAACTTCAGTGCTAACTGCACAGCCCCTATTGCTATTTAAACGAGGAGATATGCCAGAAAACGATACCGTTCCCGTTTCTGAAAACAGTGGGAGCGGCATCTCTGCACTCCTAGAGAGAGCTGCTGACGTTGGCAGCACCGCATGCGATTGCCCATCGTGCGTACAAGAAGGTGAGTTGGGGCAGTGTGTCGCGTACGAGAAAGGTTTTTGCTTCCATTCCTGTCCATTTCCTTGTGGCTGTGTGTGCATAGATGGGATTTCCGAGCGCCACACCATGACAATGCCATCCTGTCCAGCAGTTGTGAAGTATTTTCCAGTCTCAGAAAAGCGAGCAGTGTGCACAGCCCCTTCATGTGCATTTAGCGTGCAGTACAGATAACCTTCCTTTAGGTCCCATAGTTTCACTTTGCCGTCTGAAGATGCCGATAGTAACCAACTTCCCGTTGGTGCAAATCGTACTTCGTTCACACATCCATCATGTGCATCGTAGTGCTGTAACAACCCATTCTTGCGGAGATCAAACAGGTTGATAGTGTGGTCAGCGGATCCTGTGGCCAGCGAGCACCCGTCGGGATGAAAATCAACAGAGTAGACGGCATCTGTGTGCTCAAAAAATGTATGTGTTGGTCGCCGAGAGCGCGTGTCCCAAACCTGCACCGTCCTATCGTCCCCACCACTTGCGACAAGGGAAATACGTGTAGAAAGTTGGCCTTTTCCATTCCCGTTACCACCCGACACGGCGACAGAGCGCACCCAGTTTTGATGTCCGCCTGTAAAGCCTGAGACAAATTTGTTACTGCTTCCCCTTCCACCACCACAAGAAGAGAAGGATGTGGCGCAATTGAGGTCCCAGCACTTTACTGACTTGTCGTCCCCCGCAGTGTAGAGTTGGTCTTCGTGTGGCGCAATGGCAAGCGCACGAACAGGCCCCGTATGTGCTCTCCAACAGCCACAGTTTTCACTGCTGCTATCTTTCACAGAAGGCATCGGAGGTCCGCCACCAAGACGGAGAGAAGGTCGCCACAATCGAATGAACCCGTCGTGGCCAGCGTTTGCGATAAGTTGCGTATGCGGGATCCATACACAGTCGTATATAGGGCCACTATTTCCGACAAAGCGCATAGCCCGTGTTGTCGTCTTGGAGCTCCACAGAAACATTGATCCATCGACACCACACGAAAGAGTATAATGCGGCATTATATCACCTGTATCAGCCTGCTGCCTCAGAGGCTGTGACGATAGAGAGGGCTTAAAACACGCTGCAAGAACTCTACTCCGATGCCCGTGAAATGTCAGCTCCAACGAAGGACGGAAAGGCTGAGAGGTCAGTGGGTCACTCCCTGGGAGAGCCGTAGTTTTCTTCTTTCTCATCAAGGGGTCTCTACCATTGTTGCTCAGAGAGATCCTTCGGCCACTCATGCTATACATGAAAATCTACGCCACCCACTCCCTCGAACTGTTGTTATCCCCACTTGACGGCTACCGAAACCACAGCACTTCTACCAGGATACATACGAGCACAAGGACACCAAGAAAAATGGCAAAAAATATAGGAAAAGAGCATTCAAACAAAGGGTATACAATCGCATGGTTGGCGTCAAAAAGCCTTTTCTGTAACCAGCATTCAGATGCAGTGCTTACAATGATTTACCTGGCGGGTCACAAAGTTGGGAGAGAGCAGAGGTGCGAAATTGAAATATGAGAGAAGGGGTGAAGGGGGGTTAGGGGGTAATGCGAAAAGACACGAGTGGGACCAGACGATGAGCGTAGGCACAAAACACGACTAAACACACATGAAAAAGGGCAGAGAATGAAAGAGAGAGGAAATAGAAAGAGGGAGGATGAGGAGAAGCAAGGAGGAACTTTTTTATGATGATATTAGATGACGCAGTGATTAAGGGTGAGAATGAGTGTACATTTGTTTTTTTTGTTTTTTTTTTTTTTGTGTGTGTGTGATTTACGCAGGGAAAAAATGGCGGGGTTGGTGAAACTGAGAGCTGCATGGCCAACGGTACACAATCGACCAACGAAACCACGATCACCTTCCGATAAACAACGCGCCCCCCAAAAAAGCAAAAACATGATTGGGTGGTGAAGAAAAAAAAAAAGAAATAGTTGAGGGGAATAATCTAGGCCTTGCACTTTCCTGCCGTTAAGATGAGGGAAAAAACGGTGTATTGATGCCCACAGTTACGTTCGTCATGTCAAACAAAATGGGATCCAAACCCCATGGTAGTCTGAAAGGAGTTTCATTGTCCATCGTAATTTAGCACAGACGAAAGAGAGGGGGTTGCGTTGGGTACTTTCAGAAGTTGAGCCTTTCGACCAGATGAGCATTTGGAAAGGAATAAAATATTTTGTGTTCCGCCAATTCCCCAGCATGAGATGAGGTGAAAAGCTGGGGTCTATATTTCCTCTCACAGGCTCTCAAAAGAAACAAAAAAAAAAGAACAGAAGTCTTACAAAAAGTTTTGGTTGACCCCTTCTCAGCTCCTCACACAACACACACATGGACGACAGTGCGATTCCCTTCACCGCTTCCCTAACTCTTTTTTTTTCTTTTTTTTTTTTTGCACACCACTCACACATGTTCTCTCCCTTCACTCCGTCATAATCATCATCGCCCTTCTTCAGCATGAATGCGCGTTCCCTCTCGTTTCTTGTCTCCCCGCTCCCCCACATGAACGGGCACTCACACAGAATCCCATCGAGCAAACGAGGAGAAAAATAACGCAAGAAGACGCAGAAACAAAAACAATCGCCATATTCATCCCCGACACACAGAAAGGCGTATATATGCGTGCATGTACTGTTATTCCATACAGGCGTAGAGAAAATACGAAATATCCTCTGAAAAAAAAAAAGGAGACACACAAAACAAATGCTTCACCCAGACGAACACACACACATACACAGAGAAAGAGAGAGCAAAAAAAAAAAGAGCCTCTAAATGGTTTAAAACAAAAAACAAGAAAATAAAACTTCAGAGTTTCGTTCCCCCCCCCCTATGAAAATTGGAAAACATGAATCAGATGCCTAAACGTAAGAGACACCGAAGAAATAAATAAAAAAAAACATCTCACCACATACAAGAACAACAGAAAAAAAAAGCAATGGGTACGTAACAGGGCCTGGGTCTAAAAGAGAGAGACCCATATCACATACCTTCATAGATTGTCTTTCAGAGGGGAAAAAAAGGCAGGGGGGGGGGGTTCTTACTATTGCATTAGCTGCGAGAGTACTTTGCTTGACAGATTCGACGTTCGACGAAAACTCTTCATAGAAAGAACAGGTATGTCAGCGTCGTCGAAAAAGTTGTTGTATGCGACCCCCAAAACGTTACCGTCACCTTTGCTATTAGAACTTGAGTCTTCACTCCGCACACCGTTGATAACTCCATTTTCATCGCAAATAGGTACAACAAAACAAGAGCAACAGGAACAACAACTATCAGCATCCCCCAGTGCATCCTCAACGCCATTAAGACTCTTGTTGCTTACGCTACTGCTACTGTCGCTTAGTCTGGCCGACCACTTTTTCTGTATAATACTTCCATCGCGAGTTTGGGGGTGTCGAGGTGAACGATGCGGTGGCATATTCTGCTGGTTCTTCATTGCGGTGATGTTTTTGGGGGATGCAAGAAGAGAGAGTGATGGATCTTCACTGCCGCTTCGTGAGCTCCTTGCACGAAGATCAGAGAGTGTGCGTGAGAGTGTAGCACTACTCTTTAGTTTCCCTGATGTACTGATGATGTCAGTACTTCCTCTTCTTTTTTCCTTTCGTCCTCTTTCTCCACCAGTGTTTTGAGAGGTAGACTGAACCTTTAACGATTTTTCACTTGAATCACCTTGGCTATATATTGCATTTGTCGATTGTGTTGTGGCAACCAAAGGGTAAGAGCGTATGTAGTGTGACGAGTCTGTGTGCGGCAGCTCAGTGACATTCAAATCACCCATATTGATGCCGTTTTGACAACGACAACTTCGCCGCCGTCTGTGGACACCGTTAAAATCTGCTTTCTGAATCTTTCCACGAACGGTTTTCGGTGTCCTTGCGTTCCCCGTATGATGTTGCTCTTCATCCATCAACGCAGATAATGATGTGGCTTCAGATAGAGAATGGATCGAACGCGACACACGATGACGGAGCCATGGACGAACATAAGGAACATCATTGTCATGTTTGACGGGAAAAGCTATATTTTCTAATGTTTCTGTTATCGTTCCCGAACCGTCTTCCATTGAAGTAGAAGCATCACCGTACACATCGTACACACAACTCATACCAACCCGTTGGAAAATTCGGCGTCCACCCCCGGCTCCCTGACGTGTGGTTGAGTTACACAGGGATGGAGGGGAGTGTAATGCTACGTCACTCCGTGTAGGCGTCGCCAGAAGCACCGGTTTAAGGGGTTCCATCAGTTTCAAAGAATCCATAAGCTCTTGTTGACCCGAACTACAACGAAGACGCCTTTGTAGCGGTCTAACACCGCTGCCAACTATAGGAGACAACACGTCGGAAGAACTATTATTCCCGAGGGGGCTTGAATAACATTGGTTACCGTCGTTGCTGCTGTCTACTGTCCGTCCATCCCTCGAAGAAGAACTTGGCGCCAACACGCCCCCACCAACTGGTAGAGGGGACTGTTTTGAGAATCTGATTAACACTGGGGACAATGCAGTATCGGATTTGGGTGTGGAGTATGAAGCTGCACTTCCAGCCCCCACTAGAGAGCGGTCAAAAAGGTCTTGACGAAACATGCGTGGCGGAACACGTGGTGGAAAGATATTTGCACCCTCCATCGCCGTTTTAAAAAAGGGAAGTTCTCTTGGAGTGAAAATAAATATACTGCACGCTAAACAGAACAGAACAGGTAAACTGTGTGCCTGTGTATTAGCTTCTGCGGGGAAGGGGGGAGAGGGGAACTAAAATAACTGAACAAATAATATTTATGTAAAGTATATATAAGAGAGGGGTGGAAGCCCTTCGTTTTTGCAGTGGTGTTGCTTCCACAGCCACGGTGACACGGACAAAACACAAGAGGGTGTGCGGAGGTGTTAATGAAATGTAAAGAAAAAAAAAAGAAAGAAAGAGAGAAAACACAGCATAGGGAGTTGTGCAGAGAGTTTTTTCCGTCGCCCCATTGGGGTGACAGAAAAAACAAAAAGCATGGAGAGGGAAAGAAAATGTCATTTGTAATGACATGTACGCAAGTTCATTGAAAATAAGAAAATAAAACGAAGAAGAAGATCATCATGGAAGCCTCATGAGGAATGAATGGCGGGAGTGCAGTTCCACTTACCCCTTACAGAAGCCGGTTAGCCTCATTTTGGTGCGGCAAACTGGAAGCGTCTATTCCCCCATTTTCCATCCGTTCCTGCATAAGGCTGTACCTATGCACGTGTGTAGAGACGCATCTTGTTGCTGCAAGAGACGAGCTTAATAAGCCTCTGCCTGCAGAGGTGCTGCAGGCCCTTCCCGGCAAGGGAGACGGCGATCTTGAGACGGTCACTGATGATCGACGGTGTGATGACCTTGTACTTTGGTACCTCGTTCATCAGCTTGTCCATCGTCTCCTTGTCAAACATGACGGCGTTCTGCAGCGCCTCGCGGGTGCGCCCCTTGGACCACTTCTTAGCCGCCTTCTTTGCACCCTTGTTGAGGTTCTCCATCTTGCCCTTCTTTGCGGCGGGCTTCGCATCCTTCCCTCCCTTCTTCGGCGGCATTGCTGATGTCGGTTCTGACGGCCCTCCTGTGTGATCTGCTCGCAGTAGAAAGGAAAGATCCCAAGACAAAGCAAACAAACAAGAAACGAAGTGGAATGAGGAGAGGGAATGGTACAAAAAAAAAAAGAGCATGAGGGCACAACGACCGAAACATCAGTAATATGAAACAAACACCACTGCGCTACATCGCCCCCCCCCCCAAGAAAAAAAAAAAGAAAAAGCTGCAGAAAACGGCAAATGGGGAACTCTGCGCATTGCAACATCCTCTTCGTCACATCCACAAGACAGCAGCGTCGTCAGTGGCCTTCTTGGCCCCGTTCTGGCAGCAGACCATCATCATCATCACCCGATACATCTTGGTACCCATATATCTCCTTGTTCCCGAGACCAACCACCATTCCTCTCGCTGCATCTTCACCAAACAGCTCTACCAGCTCGTCCATATTCTTCTGACTCATCCAACTGTACCGTTTATGCATTGCACGGTACTTTTTCACACGAATAAGATCATGCAGTTGACGAAGCGCAAAGCGACCATGCGCGAGACATCGGGCAAACTCTGGTGTGCCTGGTTTCACATCGGCTGAAGCGAAAAACTTTTTCTGAACTGATGAGCGATAAACTGAACTGGGGCTGAGCACCTCAGAAAGCTGCTTTCCTTCTGTTGCAACTGCACTGGCACTTGATGCCGCAAGCATACTGCGACTGCTTCTCGAGTTTTGGGCTACGTCAGGAGCGAGCAGCATAAATTCCAGGTAGAGTTTCGCGACACGTGGGTGCATTGACGTCGTCCTTTACTCCCAAAATCTAGTGCCACCTTTAAAATTACATAATACTACATGTAAATGAAAACACATACATATGTGCGTGTATATACGACAAAAAAAAAACGGGAAATTCCAACAAAATGAGAGGAAAGAAAAAGATGGAAAAGAAAATTACAGCAAGGGTGAAGTACAACGTTGAGCAGCAGACGCAACTGATGATACAAGCACATCGCGGCAAAGCCACAAGCCTTCTACCGGCTCTAATTTCATACCCATCCTTTTGATACTCTGTGATTGCACAACAGCACAGCTGCTATACCTCTCTGGCTGTGAAGAGACAGTGTGAAACAGACAAGCAGACACATACACAGAGATACGTATATATATATATATATATATATATATATATATAAACGCCAAAGAGCGGAATCTCCTTCCATACACTTCTGCAACATGCCTATCACTCCAAAAGACGTGCCTCGACTGCCCAGCGGAGTTGAGCTGCCGTTTCGCTCACAAGGGATGGCGGAATGGCAGCGGCAGCATCATCTTCAACACCATCCATATCGTTTCTATCAGAGGATAGAAGTGATGCGGCACCCTCCTCTTGATGGAGTCGAAGCAGTCGGTGCACCTCTGCAACAAAAGAGCGATTCTTGGACGTGCGCACAATCTGCGCAAGACTGTCAGCAATGCACTGCACAAAAGGTAGCGAAGATTGCCGCTTTGAGTGCCGCTCCTCACATGTTGCCGAATTTACAGCACGCTCCCCCTCCTTCTCATCTTTGGCTGGCGACAAGGGCAAACGGCGTAAAAAGAAATCTACATTCTCTGCTGCAAGACGAGAAAGAACTCCCTCTGCCGTCTCTGCAATGCAATGCAGCAACCCTCGTGATGCCTCATCTGTCTCCAACTCCAGTGAGGCATCGCATTCGATCAAGTGACGCCACAGCATAAGCGGCGCATCAACAATAACAGTGATGCTCTGCACACTTTGCGCATCGAGTGTCCCGTCCAGGTAGAAACTGCAGCCCATCTGATCCCAGAGGCCACAGACATCGTCGTGACCACTGTTATTAAGAAGAGGACGAGACCCTACAACCCTCCACGGGAGTATTGGAAGAAGGTGACTCTGACTAAATCGAAGTAATAAAGGGAACAGTAGCTCATTTTCCTCACACGTGTTGGCTACCTCCGTTGAGTGCCGTCCCTCGGCTCGCAGTCGTTTCCTCTGCTTGCGAGGCATCACTGCGCAGGATAAAGAAGCAGCAAAGCAGACGTCCCCGTCTACAGCGTGCAGGAGTAGGACAGCTGTTTTACATCCACCCTGCGGCCCCAATGGAATGTTTGCATTCAGAAGCATTGCCACTCGGATTGCGTGCCCCGCAAAGCCACGAGAGCCGCTCCTCTCATTTTTCTCATCAAGAGTCGACATCATTGTGGCGCAATGCGCTGCGCCAAGAATGCCATCATGACCCCTCTCCCACGTGAGGTGTGGTACATACGGAAGAAGCGATATGCTCAAAGAGACAGGAAGACCTGTTAGTGCTGAGCAGATGGCCAACCGGCGCTGGAGCTGCGCACACCACCACGCCGAGAGCACCGTCTGCGGGAAAGAGAAGGGGGAAATAGAATCTGCATTGCTTGCTGCTTCTTCCGCTACTGCGATTGGAACCATCGAGGCAGAAACAGATTTCAGCAACAAAAAGGAGATGTGATAGGTCAAAACGGTACCGGCATCCTGAAAAGTGTTCTCCTTCTCAGCAGTGCCGCTCCCGTTCTTCCTCTTGACACTCCCAGACGCATTCTGCTGCCACGTCAGAGCACTTTTCAGTCTTGCTTCCACCAGTATTAGGACAGAGGACGACGATGGCTTACCTGCTGATCCTTTTCCAGACGGCACTTCTCTCGCGGAGACCAATTCCACTGTGTGAATCTGATGTGAGCGAATAAGATGAACGACTTCAGACATAAAAATATCAGCGGTCGTAGACAGTACACCTGACGTGCATAGCATTGCGAGCAGCCTTTATTGCTCCGCCCTTATTCCTCCCTGTTCAGGTGCCTATTCCTTGCCCCCCGAGAAAAAAAAAAAAGCAGGGTGGGAAGCAATGAATCTAGAATAAAAAAGGGGGCACCTGCAGACATCGGTGGCCCGTAAGATGTGTTCAGGCATTCTCGTTTTTCCTCACAGAAATGATTTTTTTTTTTCTTACAACTGCTCACTAAACGAAGAGGGAACACACAGTAGCTGAAAGGCAGGAATAAAACGAAAAAGGAAGAAACATAAGAAAAAAAAAAAAACAGTGCCCGAGATGCACATTTACTGTTGGTGAATGATCCTCTCTCTTTTTTTTTTTCAACGTTTCAGCATTCTACTCATCTTTTGACGAGCAGCAAGACGTGAGCCAGACGGTGGTAACAAACGACACGGACTTCTCATACGCATTTTTTCTCGATTTGTTTTTTCTCTTGCAGATTCTCCTCTTCCTTCAGCTTCTGTTTACTTCTCCCACTCTCCCGCTCACTACGTCAGTGTGTACATAATGCTACATTGTAAAAGAACTGGGGTGAAGTAGAGGCAAGAGAACCCATAGGGCTGCGCTTTAGCGTATCGCCCCCCCCCCACCTCACCCCGCTGCGCAACTGTGCCTCTCTTTTTCACCCCGTGCATGCTGCTAGTCAAATCCCCTATCATCATTCATCTTTCCTTCATCCACGGTATCGGTCTGCTGTTGCTGCTCATCTAGTTCGCCTTCCAGCGTACTCATGTCCCCTCCTAACACCCTGACAAAGTCCTCAGTCTTCTTTTCTAGGGAGTCGTGCAGTGGGCACATGGTGCAGTCATACTCGTTGCGCACCTCAACCATCTTGCGCATTACTCGTTCCTGAAGCACCTTCAGGTCTTCCGAAGTCTTGTTCATATCGTCCTTGATAGACTGCATTTCGTGCCGCAGACGTGTCACCATCTCCCGTCGCTTTTCCAGGGTGAGTGGTGTCTCGGGCAAGGTAGCAACTTTCTTCACTCGGTTGTAGTTGTGCACAGCATGCAGCCACTGCCCTATAGCACCCAGTGGCACGGAGATGAGGGTGAGGGCCTCCGGTGTGTGACGGGGCGAAAAACAGTAGGAATTCAATTCTGTCATCACATCGTCAGGGAGTGGTTGTAGCAATAGTGTCTGCGCACGACTGATAAAAAAAGTGAAAAAATAACTTTCACTAAGCACCACTTGAACATTAGACCAGCTGGTGTCCTTTTCCCCCCGTACTCTCATCGCCATCGCCATGGTCGATAAAGCCTCCCTCGGTGGGCACTGGTACTCACGCAGCACTGCGAGCTCCTCCTTTTTCACATTTTGCAGCTGCTGATAACTATCTTGTACGGCCTTCTCCACAGGAAGCAACAGATTCTGCTCAATAGCACGAACCTCCTGCATAGGAAGCAAATTCGAACCACCCCGACGCTCCTGCAGGACAATAATACGCTCCAACCACACAAGCTGCAATTCAATGTGCCGTAGCTTCTCAGCACCTGTGTGCATAATAGTCTGCAGTGGTGCTAACTGCGAATCAAAATGGTGCAAAACTCGTGTCAAGTTCACACGGTACTCGTTACAAAGCATGCCAAGCTGTGTGGCTTTTAGTTGTACATCCCCTTCAATGTTAATGAGAGCTGCCAGCTGTTTCTCTGTCGGCATCAACAGACGCAGTTGTGGATCTTGCGACCACAAAAGAGGCGGCGACACAGCAGTATCCATTTTCTTATTGTTTGGTTTCTTTGCTTCTCCAACAACTTCCGGACAGAAGACAAGAGAAATGGGAAGTAACACGAAGAGGAAACAGTTTTCCTTCGTCTTTGAAAATCAGCACGCCTCCAACGAAAACGCAAAAAGAGAAAAAAAAAAAAACAGGAAACAGCACTGCAGCCGAAACCCCAAATACACAATCAGAGGAAGAGGCAGTCACTCCACCTCGCTATGCCACCAGAAATAATGCCAAACAGACATCTAGTTGCGTAGAAAGTTCGACCACCGCGTACGGGAGAATTCCTTCCA
The DNA here is from genome assembly GCA_030849675.1 of Trypanosoma platydactyli. NCBI lineage: Eukaryota > Euglenozoa > Kinetoplastea > Trypanosomatida > Trypanosomatidae > Trypanosoma > Trypanosoma platydactyli. The sequence continues at coordinate 56,517 of JASANU010000898.1, forward strand.
GTTCATCTCCAACTGCTCGTAGATGTCGGAGGAGACCTGCGGCGGCCAGTTGATTTCCTCCTCCAGGCGTGTAAAGGTGTCGAGAGGAAAGTAAGCCGATTGCATCTCCTTGTCCCCTCCCCTAATGCCCACTGGCCGCTCTAGATTATTGAGCTTCAGCGTCATGAACACATCCTGGTGCTCCCGGATAATTTTCTCCGTTTTTTGCATCTGCTCCTCTCCCATGTCAACCTGCAGCGTGACGTAGCGTGCATAGGTCAATGGTGTGTTGTCGGCATCACGGAAGCGGCTGTAGGGCCTCAAGATACCCTCGTTGGTAAACTTCCTTATGAGGCCACCGTTGTTATATACGGATAAAGCAATTTCTCGCAGTGCCTGTGATGTAAAGCGACGTTGCCGCGGCTTCATGACCAGCACAAAGGCGTAGAAGACCATTCCCAGAAACCGCTCAGATCACCCACAAGATGACACACGAAAGAGGGCAAAAAAAGTGTCTGAGGTGAAATCTCTCAGCCACCACTTTCTTCTCCCTTCCGTTCCTCCCTCACCTTTTGAAGAGGAACCCCCGAGTGATGAAAGACAAAAAAAAAAAGAGAAAAACACGGCGTGAATTCCACCGGGCGTAATACAAATATACAGACACACACGGGCAACAGACATGTGTAGATGAATGCAATTGTACTTCATAATGTAGAGTCGCTGTGAACGAGGGACACACACAATGTCATTGAGCACCTCAGCAAAGTGAAGCAAGTCAAAAAAAATCCACCACAGTTTCTCTTCTCACACGCACAAAGAAAAAAAAGAGAGAAACAAAATGGGAAGTAAGCAAATACGAGTAAAGTAATCCATGCTGTCTATGACGAAAAATGCGTGTCTAAAAGGATGCGTAGCTTTCGAGGATCCAAATCGTTGGAAACGGAAGGCAAAGCATTGCCTTCTGCATCAAGGCCTTGTAAATCCTGAGGAAGAAGCTCAAGTAAACGTTTGTATCGCATCTCATACATGTCGCAGAGTGACCGCAAAACACCTTGTGTCACTTGCTCCCGTAGTCGTGGGAAGCGCAAAGCCCCAATAAGAGGAATGTAGACCCGACCAGAGAAAGCTACATCACCGTAGAACCTACTGAGTTGAGCAGTTATGGTATCTGCATCGATATTTTCATCAGTGACGTCTTTTTCTCCAGTTTCGAGTAGGTCGCGTATGTTGGAGCCACCGCCTACATCTTCGTCACCGCGGGCATAAGCTAGTCTCAGTGAGAGGGAGCTGGACGAGCGGCGCTGAAAGTAGTGGTGCACAACGCAATGTGAAAGGCTCGTGGTCAGTTGCCTGGTGAGCTGCTGAACACGCTCTGGAACGACATTTGGCAATGGTGTTGTGTGGGTACCTGTTGTGTTCCCATGCGCGAGCAGGCCAAGATGGGGATCAAGTGTATCCTGCAGGGAAGCCATAGTATTGAGCTGCAGGATTAGCTTACAGGGCTCGTCTAGTGTATTGCTCAACGTGGGCTGCCGGGCAAGAACAACCGGGAACGAAAGAATGTGTTGCAAGAGAATGGTAAAGAACTGATCATGGTGTGCGGGGGTTAGAGTCATAACCTGGTCTCCCATGCCAGCATTTTTCGACTGCATAGTTCGAACAGCTTCCATAATTTCTGCATGCTTCTCCGCCTCCATCATCGTGGACTTCAGTACACGCAGACACTCCTCAATCTCAGGTGGTGTGGGAAGAATCATTGTGTGTAGCCTTCGTAGCAGGTCTACTGACTGTGCTTGATGCCTAGAAAGACCACTTCGTTGATAGGGATTACTTCGGTTGTTATGATCCCCAACACTTGACAAACCAACACGCACAGAAGACGAAAGATCCTGGTGCTCTTCATGATGTTTTTGTTTGTGACTCTCAAGACCAGCAGTGTTACCATCAATCGCTTCGGCATCCACCCCTTTTTCCATCACTTCTTCAACATTTTCATTCCACCGTTCCTCCTCCTCTTCCTCCTGAAGAGAGTGTTCAAGAAGAAACTCAGTAACAAAGTATCTTACGCCACCGTCTTGCTTGTTCACACCTTCGACTGTTTCCATCACCTGAGCAGAAGCGAGACGTCGCAAAACCGAGGAGCCACTCACCAAACTAGAAACGCTGTCCAGTGCGTGTTCCACAATTTGCTTTGCAATCGAATTATAGACACGCAGTAGCTGCAACTTCGCATCATCAGCTATGAGGCGTGTAAGAGCGGCATCACGTCCTAGCAGTGCAGTAAAGGTGCTATATGTGTAGTATGTAAAGAGCTGCAGAAGCGTATGGGTCGTTCTGAGACCATTTGTCAGGCCCATCAATGTTGCCACTACAAGCGCCTCCTGCTGTGAACGGTTCATCACATGCTGGTAGCGTTGTGCACCGCCTGAGGTATCGGAACCCAATGACATTGCACGGCCCGTGGCCACACTCAGCAACCGCGTGATGCCACCCGTAAGCCCCATTGGCCTGAATGAACCCATCGATGGCCTTGCACCCCCACCACTACCGCCCGTAATACCGCCATCAGCGTCCTGGAGACTCGATGAACTCCGCAAAAACCGCTCGAGCACACCCTCAAGCACAGACTGAATATGTTTGCAAAGCACATCAAAGACGGAATCCAAAATTCTGGCTTTAGTTATAGACACAGCAGGTTCCCCATTCATTTCATTAAGCGGTGCATCCTCATCCAACATAATGAGATTATCGTTGTGCGCCGTAGCAATATCCTGCTGGGATAACGCGACTCCCTCCGTATTAGCGTCTGTTTCTCCTTCTGATGGCAGCGGAGAAAAAAAGGGGGTAAAAAAATCATCCTCATCCACGATCACCTGATGTAGCCAGGCGAACAGTGCTCCGAAGAAAAAGATGGGATTGCTGATCTCCGCCTCCAGAGGGCGCACCCCATTGATATTATTATTACCTTTACAAGCGCTTGACAATCCCCCGTTTACCTTCCCCCCTGCGCGGTATGTACCGGCTGAAGTCGTCGCAGAACCAGTGGTCATGAGGTGGAAATACTGTCGTAACACCGCTGCACGCCGCAGACGTGCAATCTCGTCTACAACAGCCGCCCACTGACAAACATTTTCTTCACGTAGAAAATGGACACAACGCAAACAAAACCCCGTGATTTCGGGAGAATCTCCCCCAAAAGTTGCCGAGCCTGAAGAAGCTGTCGAAGTCGAGAACAGGTAGCGAGCAACCTTCTCCGTCCCTTTCATGATGGCAGTATACGTGACGTCCATCATAGCGGCAGCGCTCTGATAATGTTCACGTGAGAGCAGTAATTCGCGACACTTCCGATGTGTCGCTTGTGCGCGCATTAGAACGTCGAGATATGCAGCATCTACAGGACTATGATCAAGAAGATCTACCTCCTCTTTTGAAAAGTGGTACCTCTTTTGAAAATCATTAATCTCCCTTTCTCGCTGCTGCACAAGCGACAGCTCTGCTTGCAGGTTTGTCATAAGACTAACAAACTCCTCTGCACGCACAGCATGAGCGTTGAGTGTCGTCTCAAGCACCCCAGCTTCCTGATCCAATTTGGAGACCACGTCAGCGACATCCTCAAATACTTCATTGAGGGCAGACCACTCTTGCAGAAAGCGGCGGTGGAGAGACACAACTCGCCCCTCCAATGCCGTGCGCAAAGCCATGGAGGATGATGTGCTTGCAGAATTGGCACGGCGTGTGTGTGGCTGCTTTTCTTGTGGTACTTGGTTCTTTTCTTCGGAAGCCGACGGACCATCAGAAGATGGGAGAAGACCCTGCAGATACTCTGGCACTGCATCATTCATGTACAGCACAAGCTCGCGGAAATTGTCGTTGATAGTAATATCTAGCAGCTTCTGTACCTTTCGACTCGTCGCAAAGTTCTGGGAAGAACACGAAGAAGGAATGGATTCTGTTGCAAATCCAGATGAAGCATCCATCACACCCGCCGCCCCAGTTGTTTTCGTCGCCGTCCTTTGGGTTTTGGCTGAAGCATCGAGGCTTCGGTCAGCCAAGCTTGCCTCGTCATTTGGAACTGTGTTCTTTGCTTGCGACGAAGGTTGTGGGATGAAAAGAGTCCCCTTGAAGAGTCCCGGCGAACGGCCATCTTCAGTTGCTGTTTCTGCTGCTGCTGCTGCTGGTAGTGGTGCCGATGACTTCTCCATTATTTGTATCAAACTAATCTTATTTGTCGGTCTTACTAAAAGTCTTATGTGCCAGGGACGTGTTTTTTTTTTTCCTTCTTCTGTTGATGCTTTAACACACAGTGCACGTATGAGTCCTGCTGCTGCTTCTTTCCAGAGAAGAGTGAAACTACAACACACAATGCGGCTGAGAGAGAAAGGGCATGGAATACAGTAGAAGTGTCACTCATACCACTCTACTACCTTTTTGGTTGTAACATCGCTTCTTCTTACACTCTCTTCCCGAATTCCTTTACTGTCGAGCAGAGACTTCCTTCATCCTCCCCCGCACAAAGACGTTTTTTTTTTTTTTTGCTCTCTTCAGATTCATGCATCGCGCACCCATCATAGTCAAGAGCCTCCATTACCCCACCGCAGATCACTCGTTTCTTTCGATGTTGTTGTTGTTTTTTCGCTTCCAATCGCCCCCCCCCCTTTGATCTTTTTGCTCCTCATGTGACTCTCACTCCTCTTCTCCAACTTCACCACGAGCATCAGTGATCAACCAAGCAGACAACCAACACCACACAGACATAGTGGCAGGGCAGCAAGGTGAATACCATTGACGTGAGAAAACGCAGTAGAAAAAATTTAAAACGAAGAGGCGATGACAGACGATCCAGAAAACAAAAAAAAAAAGGAGGGGAATGAAATGAATAGCTGTCACCCACTAAAAGAGGTCAAGACGAAAGACACCGTCTGTTGCCAGTGGAGCCACACGCGGACGACGCAAATGGTGGCAAGCTTTTCCAACCGTGTGCTTAATACGACTCACAGCCGCAGAAGACGAGACATTGGGAACGCCCCGGTCGAGAAGTACAGTGAAGGACGTTGTTCCAAGAGGAACTGGCTTGCCAACAATGATACTTTCCGAAACGCTTAGATTTTCATCGACACGCTGCGTTGCGCCCGCATTGTAGAGGTGGTCGGTGGTGCGCTCGAATGACGCCATGGTAAGCACATTGAAGTTCATTTTCTGAATGCCATAGCGTGTGATGCCAAGCACAACCCCACGCTGCGTCATGAGATCTGCGAGGAGGTACACGTGCCGCACGTCAATGCTGAGGCCGTATACCTTGAGAATGCCCTGGATTTCATTCACAATGACCTGCCGCGCGGCCTCAATACCAAGGACCCGTTCTACTACCGCGACATGATTGCAGACAACGCGTGTTGATTCTACGTCAGGTAGATTCATTACTGCACGCAGTTCCGCTCCCTCCGCAAGCACCTCGTCCCCATTGGAGGAAATCATGGCGCGGCTAATGCCGGGGATTCCACCGACAATAATTTCGGGAAGAAGAACGAGGAGATGCCGCAGGCTAAAGTGGACACGCTGCACTTCTTGAAGGTACGGATACACCGCCAGTGTGTCGAGGCTTACCACTTCTACACAATCACTGCCAAGAAATCGTAGTGGCGACATTGGCCGTGCTACGGCTGCGATAATACGCTGCCGTACTGTAAAGGCATTGATGGGAAGATGCATTTTTGAAATGACAGACATGTTGAGATGAATACGGAGGTAAAACTCAGTGGCGGTGCACACCTCCACTATCTCAGACGTCACCTCCTTAAGCAACACCCGCTCCACTTGCGCCTTCACACGCCTCACCCGGCGCTCAAATTCCTCTGCTAGCTTCGCGTTAAAATTATGCCCCTTACTTATAGAAGACCCCTCTAATCGTCGCACAGGAGCCGTTACAACTGGTGTTGCAATGTTTCGATTAGCATTAATTATCTCTACGAGGCGCGGCACACCCTGCGTAATACTCATGCTTGCAACTCCAGCAAAGTGAAATGTACGAAGAGTCATTTGTGTACTTGGTTCTCCAACAGATTGCGCCGCGATAGCTCCGCATGGGGTGCCTGGCTCACATACCTTGCAGAAGTATTTGCTGCCACATTGTGCAATGAAGCGCATCACCATCCCTTGCGTGAGAGGAAGCAGCTCGGTCTGCAGCGTCTCAAGCATGCGCAGCTCCTCATGGTTTGCTCCACTGCACCCTGTTCCTTCTTCGTCATTGCAGTTATTGTTGTCCTCCTCCTCCTCCTCCTCATCCTTCACCTCTTTCTCCCTTTTGATCACATCTCTCTTGTGGGCCTGCCTCCGTCTTTGCCGTCGCCCTCGGGAAGTGGAAGAGAGGTCCAGCAGGGTACGGATCCGCTGCTGCTCCTTTACTTTTTTCGCAAGAAACGTTTGAACATCCTCCTTAAATTTAACGCTACTCATCGCCGCCAACTGAGCAATAATCGCAGAAGGGCGCAACCGTTTTGGTAGTTTCTGTATCAACTCATCTTGTGATTCTTGTCGTTCGCATAGTTTCAGCACCTCCGAATCACCGTTTAGGCACTTGACAACAAAAGTGAGCACCTCTGTTGGAAGCAGTGATATCAAAACATTACGACCATCTTCATTAATACTGTTCTCCTTCCAAGTCCCACTTTGGCTGTTGTTATCCCTACCACCACTACTACTACTACTAGTACCACAACCAGTAACCCGCTGATACTCTGCCACCCACCGAGCGTACGCTGCCCGGGCACTGAGCCACTCTTGCTCCAAATTCAGCGGAGCGCCAGCAACGCCCTCCATTAACTGAGGATCAAGACCGTCATCCCCAAACTTGAACTGTACCACGTCGCCTCGTGTGTTGCGCACAGTCGAATCGTAGCGAACACTGAGGTTCTCCATCGCCTTCATGAGTCGGCGGTAGATGTATCCAGTCTCGGCCGTCTTCACAGCGGTATCAACAAGTCCTTCGCGGCCAGCCATTGTGTGAAAAAAAAACTCTGTAGGGGAAAGTCCTGAGTAAAAAGAGTTTGCAACAAAACCTCGGGCACTCGGAGACTCGTCAAAGCGGTAAAAGTGTGGAAGAGAGCGATCTTGAAAGGCGTTCAGAATACGCTTACCATTCACTGTCTGTTGACCCACGCATGCCATCATCTGAGCAATGTTTAGTGCGCTTCCTTTGCTACCGGACTGAACCATCATAAGCGGTGTATTCGTCTCCACCGAAAGCGTCTCAAGTGCTGCCGTACCACATTCATCACGTACCTTTGATAACTCCGTATTTAGGCGTGCCTCAAGTGACTGTCGCACAGTAAGACCTGGAAGAGGCTCCATGGATCCTGTTTTGACGGAGTCAATTAAGCTTTCACACATAGCAAAGGAGCGAGAGAGAACACCTGCCTTTTGCTCATTTAGAAGGAATGTTGGTGCGACATCGCCAAGACCGAGACTGAAGCCGTAATTTGAAAGATAGCGCGATGTGAACTGCGCAATGCGGGACATGATGCGTGCGGTGTAGGCGCCACCAGCCAGCGAGTGCAGCCGCGCAAAAAGACCATCCTTCGCGCCACCACCAAGCAATTTCTTGTCTAGGCGTCCTGAAATAAAGCGAGAATCGAGGAAGGCCACGTAACCCTCAGCAACGCAATTGTGCTTGTGGCGCTTGGTGTAGAATCTCGCTGTGGCCTCGAGATTGAGCAGCACATTGACCTCCGGTGAGGGACAGAGAATCAATTCAAATACCTGCTTCCCAGTCCACAACTCCACCGGTTTAAGAATAGCTGGAACTGGTATGCGAAATTGCGTCACCGGGCCAAGCCAGTACGACATCATCTGGGAAAGCTGCGAACGGTCAAAGAAGACATCACGCGCTGTGACAAGATATGCAGCAGCAAGAAAATCTTGTGTACACGCAATAATAGGCTCACCATTTTTCGCGGTAATGATGTTTTTCGCGGCAGACATTAGCTGGAATGCTTCTGCGCGGGCCTCCTCGGTCTGCACAAGGTGCACGTTCATCTCATCACCATCAAAATCTGCGTTGTATGGGGCGCAACAACACTCATTGAAACGGAAAGTGCGGAAAGGCAGCACACGGGCACGATGGGCCATCATAGAGATACGATGTAGCGATGGTTGTCGGTTAAACAAAACCACATCACCGTTCATCACATGTCGCTCAACAATATCCCCAACCGCCAGCCGAGCCGCAAGTGCCTCTCGGTCACGTTCATTTTTCAGTGATTTTTTTGATCCCTCCTGCGCAAGATACACAGTGAGGGCCCCGGGGTGCAAAAAAGGCCCATTACGCACAAGACGACGCATAAACTCAAGGTTAGACTTGAAGACACGTTGGGGGTACGTCAAAACGCGAGCAACACGTAGGGGCACGGCCAGTTCATCCACGTCAAGGTTTGGATCGGGAGAAATAACGGAGCGGCCAGAGAAGTCAACGCGCTTTCCGCTAAGATTTCCGCGAAATCGACCGTGTTTGCCCTTAAGCCGTTGCGCGTAAGACTTTACATCTGCAGTGCGCATGTGTGGGGGGAACCCTGGCAGGGCAGAGTCCAGGATTCGTGCTGTGCGCATCTGCAGCATTTCCCAGGTTTCCACGTATTTTGTGGCGTCAATAGAGCCGTCCTGCAATGTGTCAGAGGTGATGAGAATATCATTGTACTGTGCTGTGAGGTCATCGTCGCGTACAGTCGTCGTGCCGGTCATTCCCCGCGGTCGCACAGGAACAGGGGGAACGAGGAGCGTCGTCATGAGCAGATCGACAGGGCTTGTGCCTGGCAAGAGGCCTAGCAAGACTACCTCTTCTGGTGGCACTGCGAGAAACAGCTGGCGCACACGCGTCGGGTCGAGAAAGTCATGTATATGATCCTTGCTTTCCTCCACAGCTTTATTGTAGGCACATGCTGTACGCATTTCGGAGTCAAAGAACACCTCGGGACTCTCAACAGATTCCTCCCCACGGCGAAGGTCGACACGGTATTTTTCGTGCACAAGCCGCAACGGGCGCACACGGCGCACCACACCGTTTAGCCCGCCACACTTGAGGCATACACGCGTCTTGTAGGCATCGGTCTGAACTGTCTTGATCAGCGCCGCACGCTGCAATGGCTCGAGTTTTGTAGAAGAGAGCCGTCGCTTGTAGTAGGCGATTTCTGTGTCATCAAGCAGCACGTGGGAGCATCGTTTGCAGATAGTACGGCAAATGCGCAGAATGGTAGTAAAAAAACCGAGATGGAAGACAGGGGCCTCAAGGTCGATGTGGCCAGGGTGACCCACGCAGTCGATGCTGTTCATCCCGCAAGTGCCGCACACAGAAACACGGTCACACACACCAAGACGAGCATCGTTGACGCCAAATTCCTTCACTGCCCCGATGACGCGGCGGCACGGGAGAACAGAAAGACGGTGAATGTCGCTTCGGGAGAGAAGACCATAATGCAGTGCGCTGATCTCCACAGGGGCATTCGGAAGAGGTTCCACAAACTGCTGAGGAAGAACCAAAGCGCCCCCACTTCCACCTCTTCGGTCTCCACTCATGGCAGGGATGGGTCCAACGTGCCTCACTTGCTCCCCTTTGGTTAGTCTGGTCTTTCATACCCCGAAAACCCCAGCCGTATTAACGATAAAAACGGGGGAAAAGCAAAAAAGAAAAAAGAAGAAAAAGAAAATGCTAGTATTCTACCTTCCACCGCCCACTTCACATAGATACATACACACGCACACACACAAACACAGTATTTTGCAGCCTCCTGCCTCCCATCCATTAGCCAATTAGCAAAGAGGGGATTCTTACAATTGTCTCGTTGTTGCTTTGCGTTTCTTCTTGAAGAGGCGGGAAAGAGTGAGTTTGTCTCCCCATTCCTATTCACCAGCAAATGCAGGAATCGTCCCCGTCTCATTCTTCTTTCGTATGCACTTAGGCGAATTAATTCTCACTTTTTTTCCTTCCCTTTCCTTCAGGGGGGGGGGGGGGGGAAGGGGGCTCTCTCATCTTCTTAAACCCCCATTTGTTCCCTTGCGTTTATTACCATGCGTTGGTGCCCTCCTTCCCAATGATGACTGATCATTAGGCGATGACTATCCTCTCTCCACTGTACATTCGCTCGAAGCAGTCCAAAGAAAAAAGATGAAGCTGATCCATCCTCTCGCACACTCATTACACAGGTACGCATGTCTAAAAAGTATAAATAAGGGAACGAATGAGATAAAAGAAGCAAAGGAAAACCTGGACTACCGAACTCACCACAACCACTACACCCACAATCACAACCACACCACAACCACAAAAAAAAAAAAAAGAAACGTGAGAGAAATAGGTGATAACGTTCTCGCTTCGTGAATTAAAATTCTTTTCCCGAAAGCCACGCAACAAGCGGCACTGACAAGCTCTTCATGAGCGTATCCGTTTCGGGTTCCACCTTCGAAACAGGAGCAGTGCGAGTGCACCACTCCTCAATGGATGAGCTCTTCAGCACACCCTCAGTGAATAGAACGAAAAGGAGAACCACCATCTGGTCCGGCTTAAGACGCTTTGTGCAAAGACGAGCACACTCGTCAATGGTAGCTGCCTGCAGCTGTTTTTCGCGTTTCAGAAGTCCCGTCTTTACCGTCTCATCTGTAGAAGCATCAAGTAGCGTGGTATCGGCGATGGAAGAAAAGCGTTTTAGTAGTTTTGAATGACGGCGAACCCCGCGCATAAATTCACTCTCTGCCATCATGATAGCATTTAGGACGAGTAAAGGGCCCATCTTTTCCTTTAGGTTGTAGGTTGACATGAGTTCCATACAGCGACGCATAACCTCATCGCTGTCATCGGGGTGTTGCCGCATATATCGTGCAAGTACATCTTGCGGCGGTTCACGTGTATCTTCCAGATCAGACCGCTCAATCACTGTCTTCCCAGCAGAAGTAGACGCTGCTGCAGCCGCCGCTGCTGCTGCAGCCGCTGATGCTGATGCCTGCTGTTTTTCGTCCCCAGCGCGAGCCTCTGCCGTTCCAGCACCCTTCTTCTGGGCTGCCTGTGGGTTCTTGGCAAAGTACGTCATGAGAGCAGTAACGTAGCGCGCATCAAGGTCGTTGAGTTTCATCACTTTACCGCATGCGCCACATGACATACTAACCTGTGGGACACCTTTTTTATTGCGCTCGACCAGCAGCTGCGTTTCAGGGTTGCGGCAGCTACGACAGAGAACAAATTTTCGAATAAAGTCGTACACCTTCTCTTGTACACGCTCCTCTGTGTGGCTTCCCATGATAAGAAACTTGTCATCCTTCTCCAACACCGTGCGCTGCGCACCAATTTCAGACTGAAAGAACTTCATAAGAACCTCCTCAGGGCGGTTGATCGAGAGGCACACATCATGGATGTTGGGGAAGACTGTCTTGATACCGTTTCCGCTACCTTCTACCTTGGTCTGAATTGCAGGCATCTTGTAGCGGTAGTAGATATCATCCCGTTTCTCGGGATCAATGGGAATCATTGGAACGGACATGGCTGAGAGTTAATTCCGTGCGTGTGGGTGTATATACAATAAGAGTAGGTGAAATTCAGCCCTTATTGCTTCTTACTCTAACGCTTGTTGCGTGCGCTTCTCGAAGATAAAAACTAGACAAGAGGTAAAAGGAAAGATGAATATACAATACCTGAAGAAATATAGAGAAAAAAAAAAACAAGAAACATAGTCACTTTTGTCTAATCTCTTTTTCCTTCGTTTCTCCGTCTGCAGTGTCGTTGCGCAAAGGTGCATTACGGACAGCAGCCGGACTCCAACTGCTGAAGCATTTCCTCGGCGTCGTCGTATAACAGCAACATGTGCTTCAGTGATGCGGGATTCATGGCACTGGTTAGCTTTTCAGTCTCAGAACGCAAGAAAAACGCCATAAAGCGATTCCGCAGTTCTGGTGTGAGCATATCATGACAATAATGTTCAACAAGCTCCATGGCCGTCGCCGCGTTAAGATCACCCATGTGAACACTGAGCGTCAGCAGCCCGGGATTCCAGAAGAAAGAAGGCAGCTGTTCCGGGTGATTTGTTGTGAATATTACAACACGTCCTGGCGGTGCGAAAATGCCGTCGAGGGCATGGAGCATTCCTTCCGGCGAGAGAGAGTCTCTCACCAGCAGTTTCTGGTAAGAGTGCAGAGCCTCCAAGCGAGATCCCACATCACGGATAGTAGTTTCTTCCACTTCTACTTCTCTATCACTTTTCCCCTTCCAATTTTTTTTCCTCGTTGCTTTTGACACGTCGTCATCGTACTCACTATTCTCACTCTTTGAGTCGTGCTGCAGCCCTCCCCCTCTCCTTTTCACTCCGGTATCTGATTCACCGTCGTCTGCGGCAGGAGCAAGGAGGTGTTGGGTCTGAGAGGCGGGTTTAAACGTTGTTTTACTCTCATCGTGATTCTCAGACATCTTCTGCAATAAATTTCGCTGTGTAGCAGATAACTGAAGGGATATCATATGACTCACTACGTCAATGTCGTCAAACATATACACAACCTGTTCGGTTGGAAGATCAAATCTTTGCCGATCTTCATTAATATCTAAAATAGAACTGAAGAAATCAGTATCAAGCTCATTATTCATGCAGTCCTCACACCCTGCATCAAGAAGAACCGAGCCACCAGAAAGTATCTCCAACAGACCACTGTTTGTCTGAACATATTGGATAGGCACTGCAAGCATGTGCCGGTCAAGATATGTGGCCACACTTCGGGCGGTACTGGTCTTCCCCGTTCCCGGTGGGCCATGCAAAAGAATTACCAACTGGTGTGGCACCCCAGACACTGCGAAGCGTCCCTGCTTGTTTTTGAATTCATCAAGAAGACTGAGAAGTTGAAGCTTCTGGGGAAAGAAAAGTGAACTGAAGCTGTTCCTTTGACTTGAGAATAGATAGCGTCGCAGACGAAAATGCCTTGACATGTCATACAGCCGGTTTGCAGGTCCATATATTGCCTGATTTAACTCGGAATCAGAAAGATAAAAATAATACCGTTTGGTCGGTTCCATAACTAGATGGACGTACCACTTGTACGCACGGCGAACAAATTCCAAGATGCGCTCTTTCCCATCCTTGCTGTCTGTGCAGCAAAATACGGCCTGACGCACAGGTACCTTTTTCAATCCTTCCCTCTTTGAAGGTGACGAAAAGGGCACCACACCTCTCAACTGTGAATCTTCACCATCCTCCTCCTCCCCGTGCTCCTCCTCATCCTCGTTCTTCTCACCACTACCACCCTTGAGGCACTCGTCATGGACGCCCCTGACGCAGCTAGCCTCTGCGCCACTGCGTTCAGGCGGTTTCGTATCAAAGTTGATAGGAGGAAGCCTACTTACAGAGGGATGTCTGCCGCGCCGGGGAATGAACTTGGGCACACTGAGTGCAGAATTCGACACCAGCTGTTGCATAAAACACACAGTGAGGCCTTCCTCCACCTCTACTGTCTGGCCATCCATTGGAACTATCATAAAATGGCAGCAATGTCGCAAAAAACTTACCATATCCTTTTCATCCTTGTAGTGCGGCATGGTGATCGGAGTCAAGCGGCAATCTGCCTTACGAAGCAGTTGTGACCGCTGGCGCAATGCACCCCGGCTATTGTCATCCTTCTTGGCAGCAGTTGAACCATCATGCTGCGAATCCTCGACATGGCGAAGAAGGTGCGCCACGTATCCTTCTATCGCAAGAAGGAGCAGCTCGTTGTCGAAGACAAACTCTTCTGGTTGATACGCTAACACATCCAACGCCGCAGCCTCCCTTGGCTCATGCAAGCACCATAGACTCTTTACGAAGGCAAGGACCCAGGTTGGCCATGTCTCCGTCATGAAGCGGTAAAAGTGCCGCGCAGCAGCCATGGCAAATGCCGCCAGCAACAAATCCACAACGATACTCAGCATGCGATCCTGATACTCCCCATCAGTGCTTCTGATACGGTCAACCCCAAAGGCCTGGAATACATTAAACATTGTTGTTGCGCTGCTGAGTGGGTGAAGGGCAGTACCGTCAAGGGCATCCATGAGAAACATTCCGTCTATCATCGACATAAATATAATTAAATCTCACTGAAAAAGCAGTCGAAAGATGAGTCTCTTCAGAGATCCTGGTGCAAATATCGATGATGCACGACCCCGCCGCTGTGCGACACTTACTCTCAATAAGAGATTGAGAACAACAACAGCAACAACAACAACAAAAAAAAAAGGCCAGCTGCAACATAAATCACATGGGAATATACTCACACAGAGAAAGCACAACCCCCCGCCCTGTTCCTAGATGATCACAACCATCATCAGTATATTTTACAGCATCGTTACAACGATTAATATTATTTATAATCAATGCAACACATCATTCTCTACTCCCTCCACCTGTGTACACTCGGGCAATAAATCAGCCCATCAGTCTTTGACACACATGTGACCAACAACTGTTACTTCTTTCTTCAATCCATCTGCTGCAACTGTCACCCCTGCTTCAGAGGGTTCGTAAAAACGGCGAGACGCGCGCACCCACGGCACAAAGACCTGTGTGACGAGAAGCGGAAAAATAAGCGAAATCTCCGCATATACCTTTACAGAGTCTGCATTCATGCGTATTTTTCCCCACGATACGGCCTCATCTGGACGAGCTCCAGCGTCACTACCATCAAACTCCTGTCCATTGTTGATGAACACTGCACTATCAGCTCCATTGCGCATAAGGTTCGCGTTGCACACGTGGTGCTTCACAACACCACCACCAAGAATCAACATTCCCGTCCTCCTGCTTCTCATTGCAAGTTTGTTTATTTGGTGTATGTCCGAAACTAGATCTATTTGAAGCAGCGGCGACGAACTCTGTGCCTCGAGAATAAAGTGCAGTATGTCTCCGTCTGCAAAGGAGGGAGAAAAGATTGGTACATCGTTAATGGCTGCCCAGTACAGTACTGTGCTTTTCGAGAGCTGCATCGATTTCTCAGCGACGGCACTTGGTTCTCCTTCCCCTGCATCCAAAAGCGCCTCGGCAAAAATATCCGGCAGCCACCGTCCGACCATATACCAGAGAGCGCTCGGCGAGAGAGCCCACGAGCAGACATCATCGTAAACTGCTGGAATTGCTTGTGCAGCACATACAGCCTTTCGCTGCTGTTGTAGCTTTGTTGCGCGGGCCACAAGACGGCGCATGACACCCGAGAAGAGAGACGATGACGACGCGGAACAGTTGTTTCTTCCGTATCTAACATTTCCAAACTGACAATCCAGCCTATTTGCCTCAGTGGTTTGCCGTCCATTTAGCGTTGACACTACTCCACCTGCGCTTTCGTAGTCCGCAATTCTATACTCTTCACATGCACGACGAATATCATGCTCCATAGCGCCACCACTTACCACCAGCGCATGAATAAGCGCCTTTGATGAAAAAGATGGAGAAGGAATAAAATCTTTGTTATCATGCGATGGTGATGACGTCATCGTTTCTTCAGGCGGTACGGCTGGCTCCACACCGTCTTGCAATGGAACACACTCCTTGCAAAGAAAACAAATCGCATCTCGGCACCCAGTTCCAAAGAGGTTTGCCGTCGCCCCGAGGAAGATTGTCGGCTGGACCAGAACAGTAGGCGCTGATGCATCCTCGCACGACTGTGGCTGAAACCCCATCGACGGCGGTTGTGGCTGCAGCATTTTGCTGCAAATCTCAATGGCCTGGGCAAAATGAGAGGCCTGAAATCCCAGTGTGGCGTAATGTCGCAGAACCCCTGATATGGATTGCATGTCCTCCTGACTAGGGCCCTCAACCGACTTGTTTCCATCACAGAAAACCTTCCCATCGGTCGACGAGGCAAAAACGGCCTTCTGCGCCAACTCCGCCATTCCCCTTGGGTGCTTTTCCCCCGCTGTTTGCTCCTTATGCGACAGGGGGAGGTCAGAAGCAAATACAATCGAATATGAAGAAGAAATCCAGTAATAAGATTTGCAACACATAACAGGAAGTGAAGTATAGTGACGTGGGGGAATGATGTGTGGAGGTGAGAGCACAAAGAGAAGCGAAAACCTAAAAATGGGAATAACGCAGATTGAGTACCATTGAGGTTTCCAAAAGCCTTTTCGGATGTCAGTCTTCGTTTTAGGAAAAAAACAAAAAAAGGAAAAAGTAAAAACTTTCATCGCCTCAAACTAGACACCACCGTTCTTTTGCTTCAGTACAAACATCTATTCTTTTCTCGCTATTCAATATGTCACAGCCCACTTCCTTTTTTTTTCCCATCCGCCACATTCACCCTCCCCTCATGTTGATAGAATGGGAAGTGTTTATCCCATTGTTTGCCCTCCCAGTAGACGCACTCCATCCGCGAAAAGAAAAAAAAAAACAGCAGGGCCTGAGAAAAATGGACAGCGAAAACTGTTCACTCAACGGATGTAAACTCATCGAGTGAAAGCCGAAAGAAAAAAAAACATATATTCCCTCCCCCCCTTTTTTACGTCCCTTCCATGGCCTCTCCTTTTCATGTTTTTGAGGCGGGAAAAAACAATAGAGAACCAACAAAAAGAAAAAAAAATGCCCGCCGACACACGTACCGGCAGATATAAATGATAGTGTGGTATTGCCTTCTTCGTTTGCATAAAAGCAAACCAAAAAAACTTTCGGCAGCTCATCGGTGTTCACAGCCACCCACGTATGCAGACGCATACACACAATATATAAAAAACTTAGTGAGATATTTCTACACAACACAAGTTTTCAGCGAACCTTTTTTTTGATAGTGATTTTCCCGTCTGTTTCTTTTTTTTGAGTCGCCAGTATGTCCCACTTATTCACGGAAATTTTGTGTTAAATCTAGTATCAGCATCTTGTCTTATTCACACCCTCACCTGCAGATACGTGAAAATAGCGTATGTATGTCGGTATAAATAAATAAATATATATATATATATATATATATATATATATATATATATATATATACGCGTGAGAAAGATTGAGCAATGCACGCGAGCCGATGAGGAGGGGAAAACGAGATGAGGAAACCATACTCACATAACGGGGCATCGGTCACGAAAGCTTGCTAGGGGGAATATGCCGTAAACATAAGGAGGAGAACATTGGGGCCGATGAAAAATAACACAGCGAGAGCTTGAGGAGAAAGCAACAGCAGCGTGAGTATTCTTAGACGATAAAGTCTCATTACACAGTCTAGAAAAAAAAAAGGAAAGAAAAAAAAAAAAACGCAGTCCGTGTCCTCGTTACACCTCTACACCGCAAAAAATGAGTACTCGGACCGGGAAAATGGAGTGGGAAGAAAGAAGTGACAGGACCGTTTTCTCCCATGCAGGCAAACACCAAAGGGTGCGCAAAAAAGAAAAAAGAGGAATTTATTTCCAAAATCAAAACCATGCACTCCTTCTCCTACTGCTTCACCCTTCACCCAGTGCAATAGACAAAGACAAATCTCATGCCTCACTGACAGGATTCTTGCTCTCTCAGAAGATCAAGCTCTTCCTTTGTTGCCCCTGTGCTCTCCAGCGACGTACGCTGAAGGTTAACGGCCTCACCATAGAGCACGCGTCGTACAGCGACAATTTCCTTCCCAAATTCTGATTTCAGCCAACCAATAATAAACGTTGGTGTCCAGCCACGGGGATTCATACAACTTACGTATTTGGCCATCGTGTTATCACCAACAGGAATCAGCTCCCACGCCCAAAGACAGGAAGCCCGGACAAGTGCTTTTGTTTTTTTTTCACGAGGCGCGTAATCGATGCTGCACCCGTACACGTAATACACATCGTCCTCTTCCACATACTTCTTCTCAGCAAGAAAGACAAACTCACGACTGGATACGGGCGGTGGAGCCCAATACTCGTGAATTTGAATGTTAGATGTTGGAGTTGGTCGAGCGACAATCTCAAAGTTAGCAAGATTAACAGAGTACCGCTTACGGCTTTCGGGGTCATCACCATGCATTGTGTCTAGTATTTTCTGCGGCGTGACTCCAATGAAGGAGAGCGTTGCTTTCGCGAAATTAAACGGCCCAATGTGCGGACGAGTGAAGAGGTGCAGGTCGCCACCCTTGTCAGGATCCTGGAAATCAACGACCTCCCACTGGTGCTGTGCATCATTCTCCAAGAGGTCCTTCGCAGCAGTGAAGATACAGTTTAGCATCTCTTCCACGCGGGGGGTATCATCGGCGCTTTCCAGGCGAAGTAGTGGTGATGCACAGGGGTATGGCGGCTCTTCCGTGCCGGCGGCAATTCCCGTCATGGCAGCAGTGTTGTATGCTACCTTTCCGACAAGAGAAAACATGTTCCACATCTCTACGAACTGAGATCCACTGAGATTGCACTGATTCCTTCCGCCCCAGCCCCACACCAGGATGGAAGTGAAGTGGAAAAGATGTTTACAGCAAAAAGAAATTGGGGAGAAAAGTCCAGAGTCACATGTAAGGAAGGTATATATATATAAGGGGAAACGAGAGCGGGCAATGGAATCAAGCAAACAAAAGCGTTAAAATGCAAAAAACCTCCACTCCCCATTGAGCTCTGCTTCCGTCTATTCTTCCTTGCATGCTGCAGAATCAACGAGTGATGGGGGGGGGGAAAAAAAAAAGAAGAGAAAATTTGTCTCTTGTCAAAATCACCATCTCGCATCCACTACGGCAACTCAACATCACACGCAAGTCGCAATACATGGCGCAGTGATCGCATCCAGCGTCCCATGACGTCACCCACCATCTCGTTTCGCAAAACCACAGAGACAATCTTGTTACGAAAATCTGACACAGCAGCCTCGCTCACTCGATCCACATAGACCCCGTTCTTACCACTCCCATTGTCCCCTTCGCACTGGATACGGCCCAGCCGGTAATTGTACCGCTGGAAGTCAAGATAAGAGAGGAAAAGACCATTCGCCGGGGCCATCGGCGTGCCACAGCGCACCGCCTTGTTAAACATATGGTTACGCAGATAGTCGGGTGGCAATCCAGCGGCGCACATGGAGACAACAACTCCAATCATCTTGCGTATCTGGTTGAGCATGAAGCTCTGTCCATGCAACTCGATACGAACCACCTCAAGACCACGTTCCCTTCCCTCTTCGTTTCCTCCACTTCCCCCCCCTTCACCTTTTCCATATAGTTGCAGCATGTGCTCTTGCATCCGTAGCCGCTGCTGATCAACGTTTTCTTCGTCCGTGTGTGCTAGTAGTGTAGTTCTCTCATCATCGGGGGAATAGCACCGCGACGGTGTCCAATTTTCCAAAGTCAATAGAATGTTGGGGCTAGCAGGGTCAACGACAAATGGCTCACCCACCGTTACAGATGTGATGTATCGCACAGAAGAGGGGTCGTCCGCCCGCCCACCGGGTGTAAAGTTGTGATACGAATGTGTGCCTTCATATAAACGAAAGATGCTCCGCACCTGTTCCAGCTGCTCCGAAGACAAGCGGTAGCGCGCCAATCTCATCATCGTCTCCTCAGGGATAGTGCGAAACACCATTAGTTTCTCAAAGAGACGGTCATGAAACTTGTGAACGGTATCATTTTCACCATCAACGGCTTTTCCCTGCTCATCATGTCGTTCGCTCGCTGCGTTCTCATTCAACACTGGATCGCTCTTGGCGCCGTCTGTTACCTCCCCGCTCTCTCCCACATATTCTTCTTCGTTCTTGCGCTGACGTTTCTCACCAGGAACTGGAACACTGAGTGATGTCATTCGTCCGGCCGTTTTGTCCCGCTTCGAACTGGAGCTAATAAAACCAACTTCTTCCAATGTGGGTCGCAATGGAGCGATCTCTGGTGGAAAGTACACCTTGCTGTATTCCTCCTTGGTCATGAATGCGAAGGTCGGCAGGTAATATTCGTAGGTGCGAGCCCCACACATCATGTAAGCGTTGAAGCTGCGTGTAACTGGAACGATCTCGTAGACGATAATATCATGAGGCAGTACCGCCGCTAATTGGCGCCGTGCTTCCTCGGTGTCGAACTGCGTCGTAGAGCCCTTTTTGTATGGCAGCATAATATTGAGCGAAATCACATTACGTAGCGCGTGAACGCCTTTATCAGTACGGCTAGAACGTTCCCAGCTAAGTTTCTGCTGCACCTTATCCTGCTCATAATTTTCCTGCGAGATCATGTTGGTGCGATGCAGAGCCCGTAACAGTTCCTCCTCAATGGTGGGATAATCTGGCATGTGGTTCCACTGAAGGCCGTAGTAACGCTCACCAACGTAACCGAAGATGATGGCAACCTTCCGTTTTGGCCTTTTTCTAGAGAGGACATCCACAGCCGACTCCTCCCCTTTCACGCAGGAATCGTTTCCGCAGTCGTCCTGGGTGATAGTGGGGCGATTATTATTATTATTATTATTATTATTATTATTATCGGTAGTGGTGGTCCCAGAAGCTACGGCGCTAGCAGGAGCAGTGCCAGAAGCACCAAAAATGTTAATATCGGCATGCGAATCGCCGCCGTTGCTACCACTGTTCATGTACGACGAGTCCAGCACCAGGAAGGGAACTGTGGAAAAGAAGAAAGCATGTGCACAAGGTGCAAGTGTACACAACAGAAGAAGAAATTATATCAGATCCCCCATCCAAAGATAACCGAGTGTAGTAAAACTGGAAATGAAGAAAAAACAAACAAGAAAGTGGAGAGGAAGAGCAGTGGTTTGAAACCGTCTAAGTCCACCTATCTCCAACCGCATATATATATATATATATATATATATATATATATATATATATATTCCCACCATCCCAAACAATAAGATATACATTTACGGGTGCCCCCTGCTGTACATTTTATGCTCAAGCGCGGATTGAATAGCACACATCTTTCAGTCAGTAAAGCAAAACTCACATGTGAGCGGAAAAGAGGACACAAAAACAAGGGTTATATTTCACCGGTAGTTCAGCAGAGATGCTGGATGTCGCCGTTGCTGAGGCATCGTTTCACTCGTCTGCAGTGGCGTCACCCCTCTACATGGTGCACCAACACAAGCAGCATATGGGCACTTGTTGTTTTTTCCCATACTTCCTCATAACCCCTCTGCCGTTCCACAGGAGTGAGGTGCTCCTAGAGAACAACAAGGACGAGAAGTGAGTGGTGTATTGGCCCTGCCAACTCAATAGGGAAATTCTGCTGCAGCTTCGAGGGTGTAAGCTGCAACGAGTTGAATTTGTCCGAGTCATATTGAAATGCACCTGCCTCGTCAACACTATTGAAGCATCTTAAAATAACTGCCTCGATCTCCAAAAACAAACCTCGGAACATGTACTCAGCACCTGAAAGGACACCAGGTACCGCCATATCTTGTTGCAAATGCTCAATTTGCTTTAGTGTGGGGAGATCCATCTTGCAGTTTACAAGAATCGATTTAAGCAGAAAAAAAAGTCCTACTCATGCGGTCCACACCTGGGGGAACAAGGAGCTCGTGCTGCAGGAATGTGTCACGCCCCAAATCGTCGAATTGGGAAAGTTCCAAACAGCGCCCAGCGTATTGCCGGCGTAGCACCAACTCTTGAGCCTCTGCAACAGCCCTCGACTTCTCGATCTGCTGCAGGGATAAAAAAAGCTTCTGAATGACATTGGTAGATCTTTCCCTCACCACCTGCTGGAGATGTTTCTGAGCGTGAAGTGAGGTCACTGTTGCTAGTGCTGAGCTGTGTCGTTCTTCTGCTGCCCTTCGCACCTGCATCACAGCGTGCCTTGCATCCTGCACCCCAGCTTCACCTGCCAGCTGCTGCTCAACCTCACCGTTTGGCAGAAGCACGATTTTATCCATTTTTTTGAGCAGCTGGAGCCACTCACTACCGGCGGTTAGAAGCTCCTCAAACAGATGTCGCATAGTGACAAAGGCATCACGTTCCACAACACACACACGAGCAACACCCGTTAATTTGTTTACATTCCGTTGCAGCAGCTTCTGTCGAACAGCTGCACGTTCATTTTGAAGCTTGAGTGACGCCACTTCATCTCGCAGTGCATCACGCCGAGAGATCATCTCATCGACGGAGTTTTTCCAACCACCTTCTCTCCTCTCACCACCACTTTTATTCGTCAAGGGCACGGTTGGCCTACGCTGGGGTACACTTACCTGCTGGAGTCGGTCGTCAAGTGCGCCAATCAAATCACCACTTAGTTCCCGCTTCTCATTCTTTGATTGATTCTCCTGCTGGCGCGAGCTGAAGTGCAAGGCTGAAAACAAAGGGGGGGCTGGAGATGATGATGTGGAACAAACTCCCCGAGTCGTGGGCTCAATTGAGTCGCCCTCTTGCTGCGTTGACTCTAGTGAGAGCCTCAGCTGCTGAAGGAAACGTGTAGTCTCGCAATGAGACTCCTCCTGCGTGTGCGCCAGCCGCAGTTTCTGCTGCACATCCAGCGCAGAGAGAGGGCACGATGCACAGCTCACATCATCTCGTTCAGGCAGTAACCCCACCCCAAGATGCCTTACGTCAAATGTGAGGGCCTTACAGAGCGTTGCCAAAGCAGCCACCAGTTGTGCCCTTCGCTCTGCAGCCGCCTGCATGCTTTTCAGGACCACATGGAAATGACGCCAGTCTGCGATGAGGGGAGCCCCTTCCACTGCTGTCATGACCGTCACAGAAAGAGCTGCGATGCGTCTACCTATCGTAGAAACAAACAAACTAAGAAAAAAGCGCCTCGCCGCTATAATGCTGCAGCCGAATTTACCTTGACGTTGCTAAATCGGACATACTTGTCATCGCCAAAAAGTGTTGCAGAGGGGGGGGAAGGGAGATAAGCAGTAACAGGGCAGCAGGAAGGAGTAATGCAGGCCACCAACACAATATAAGGCAAAAAAAAAAAGCCGTTTAGCTAAAATTCGATTATTCACTGACATGGAGACATCATGGAGCTGCGGTGGTGCAAAACGAAGAGTTAGATGGTGATCAAGAAAAAATTCCACCGTAAGTGACACCAAAAAATCTCTCTCTTGCACATTAGACGTTCCAACTTAAGCGTGTGCTTATGCTTTCGTTCATTCAGTTAATTTGTCGTCTGCCTCTTTGAAAAAATGAAAATAACGAAGAAAAAAGCGCTGGGGAACACAGAGGAGAGAAAAGGCGATGTAGTGATTGTGAACTAAGCAACACAGACAAATGGCATTTATGCATGTGCGTCATTGTCTTAGCTCTCATTCCCTTCCCCTTTCCTTTTCCTTTTCCCCTTTCCCTTCACCACTTGCTTATTTGATTGACACTTTTTTACTTTCGCCCTTTCCTCCTTCTTCAGAGGACGCACGCCATCATTGCTCTCGTGGCTCTTTCCATGGCCGCCCCTATCCCATACGCGTGCTGCACGCACTACCACTTTCTTTTTCGTTTTATTGGTGCTTATTCCCTCATGATCCTCCAAAGGGGCATGGAACTGCATTTGACCATCGTCGCCCACAGTGAACAAACCGGCATCCCCATCAGCGGCATCGTCATCATCAACCCCGTCACTGTCATTACAGCTGCCGTCGCTCTGGTGCGCAAAGGTTTCTTTCTTCTCCGTGGCATTACTTCTCACTGGTTCGAAATCGGCATCGTCCTCGAAGCCGTAGAGAGACGCTGGAATGTGTTCCACATTAGAACACGACTCAAATGCCTGTAGTGTGATGTCATCAAGTGGTACAATGTACGCAGCATTTAATGCACGTCTCTTAACAACCCAGCGGCCAAGACGAGGTTCCTTGCTGGAGCCTACGAGCAGCATGCCAGTATTTAGAGGGAAATACAGCGAAGTGACAATGGCGTCTACCGGTATCGAAGCAAAATTCTCCAACACTGTTGTTTTCTCCGCTACAATCACGTCATTAGACTTCGACCCTGCCTTGCTGAGAAACTCTGGAGTGTTAAGACGCCAAAGGTGCACTACACCATTGTAACTCGCGCTGGCTGCTACGTCCGAGTACGGCATTGAGGCCAGAGCCGTGATGGGGTTAGGAATCTGTCGCGTTTTTCGTTCCTTGCTTCCTTTAGTTTCAAGGAGTTGCGCAAGAGCAATCGCCTCCTTCTCCAACCCCGTGCCGTCGCCAGCAAAGGCGTAGCCGTGAGCCGCCTCCCGTACCACAAGCGGCCTCCGCTTGTTCACATCGAACACAAGGAGCGCCCCGTTGGTCGCCCCACAAAGGACGATGTTGTCATTCATCATGGCAACACACTCCAGCACGACCTTCACCCCGAAATGAGTGCTGGCGGCAAACTCCTGCTGCGTCGCCACATCAACCTTCCAGTGCCGCATGGTACCGTCCTCACCGACAGTAGCGCAGCGCTCGCGCATCAGGCAGTGAATACCGAGAACGCGTCCCTGGTGACCGAAAAGTTTGTCCTGGCAAACCATCTCTGGTACCGACCACACCCGAAGCGTCTCATCCATGCTGCAGCTATACAGCGTACTGTGACGAAATGTCAGTCCGGTGACGGCCCCCCGATGCATAGTGAGGAATCCCATATGTTTCTTTGTCTCTGTCACCCAAATACTTATGGTGCCGTCCACCGCACCCGCGGCAATGTACGACGTAACAGTTGTATCAACAGTGCTGCGCTCGAAAAGGGCGCGCTGCGATGGACGCACACCACGCGTGTCAGACACCGAGAGAGCCGATACAGCGGCAGGTAACGGCGGGCTTAGAAATGTTTTCTGCGAGGATGAGGATTTAGACAACGGTGGTGAAGGCCCGCCGCAGAGGTCTACCACATACACTGCACCAGATTTGTCACCCAGCACTACCACGTCTAAGCCGAGTCCACACACTGCCGTCACCGCGTTGCTGTTGTGGCCAACTCGCACCATCTTGACATCGACAGCATCGTCACTTTTTCCCTTCTGTTGGAGACGAAGAAATGATGTGATCTGCGGAGCCAATACACGCACCTTCGTACCTGCCGCGATTGCTGCCTCATCCCGAAGTCGCCGCTGTTCCTCATCAAACACATCAGCATCAAGATCATCATCAAACTCCAGCTCTTTCAAACGCGTGTTTACGTGGTCACCAATAGCGCGTAGCATTTTGGTGGGATCCTCCGATAACGCCATTGAATTCAGCGGAAGATCATCCTCTTGACTTGTGTGATGGAACCTTGGAACTTTTTCAACCCTCTCCCTTCCCTCTTTATCAGTCGCTGAATCGCTGCGATGGCGCTTAAGCCGCTGTAGTTCCTTTCGTTCCGCTGCGGCTACAGTGGAGATCGCCTGCCTCCTCTCCGCTTTTTTCTTGGCTAGCATCGAGAATTAAAAACCCTTTATGTCACCATTTGAAGAAGGCAGAGTGGAGAGAAAGATGCAAATATATATTAGAGTAAAGGAGAGTAAAAAGTAGTGTAAATCACGAAGAAAGCTAGAAAAAAAAAGTATTTGCAAGCATGTGCAATAAAACCCCCACATAGCAAGAAGAAAAAAAAGGGGGTGAAGGGTGTCATTGCGCATACGTCCGCCCCCCCCCTCCTTTATAACTCCTCTAAGTTGCCATCAACGCTCCCAAACCGCTTAGAACAACAATTCACCCTCAAGCGCCGCTATTCGAACCAAGACACGCATCGCACATCTGAGCATTTGAGGTTTCGTCACATACGGAAGAAAAAGAAGCATCAACTCCCGCACACGTCTACACGCAGTAAGACCCTCATTCAAGGTTATAGAGGCACCGTTTCTGGTATTGGAGTTGTGGGATTCGGTTTGAGGTCCCTCTGACGACGCAGTAAAAAACTGCTGCACGAGCGATGTAACAAGAGTAATTGTGGGTCGCATAACCAAAGCATTCATCTCCTTCATATTAACCAAAAGCAGTGGCTCGGGCGACTGTGAAAGCTGTGCAAGTTGATCACGTAGTTTCACCATCAGTCGCAGTTCTCTCTTTCGCTCCTGTACGCTAAGCCGCATCGCAGGTGACGACTCGCTATACACAAGGTTCTCTATCCTCTTTCTACCGAACTTTTTACCTCTGAGAACCACAGCAAACCACTGCAGCCCATCTGGGTGTATGAATGGAGGTGATGACAACGACGACGACGGCGACGGTGACGAAAAAGCTGCAACATTAGTTGGTGAAATCATCTCATCACCTTCAGAATATTGTTGCCCTGCAAGGGCAATAAGCAAGGCAAGCTCCTTTTGTTGCTGCTGCTGCTTTGTACCCGCATCAGTCACAACAATGGAAAGAGGAATGTTTTCACGCTCTGAAAGCACCTCTTCAAGTGGTCCAATCACCAACGTCAACTGGCGTGCTATTCGGTATGACCGATCCGCCAGGGCAGTAAAGGCCCCCTGACACGTCGCGATGTGCACCAGCAGTAGCCCATCCGACTTGGTATACTCGGGCGGTGTG
This sequence comes from Trypanosoma platydactyli, assembly GCA_030849675.1. Lineage (NCBI taxonomy): Eukaryota > Euglenozoa > Kinetoplastea > Trypanosomatida > Trypanosomatidae > Trypanosoma > Trypanosoma platydactyli. The sequence continues at coordinate 82,825 of JASANU010000898.1, forward strand.
ACCCCAACAAAGGCGCACCCGGACATACTGATGCCGGAAGGATATTCCAGCATTGATTCTTGTAGTGATTCATTCCACTTATCCCCAAGGATGCTCTTTAACTCAATAGAGGCTGATGAACGAGAAGCAATGCGACCACGTCGAGACTTGCGCGCCATCACACTCATGTTGACGCAGTAGCACCAGAGGTAACCTGTGTTGTTATATTTCGGGAGACAGATCGGAGCCCATACCTCACCGGCCTGCGTGTGGGCAAGGCAACGTGTAAAGTTCAGAAGCAGAAGTGCATCGTCAGTGTGAAGAAATACACCACCGCTGTTTTCGTTGTCGGCATCATCTGCCCCGACAGCGCAAACTATACGCCCACGAAAGAAAAAAAAACTGAACAAGCGGTATTGTTTTTCGCGTATGTCATCTTCATATTCTTCTTCTTCACCCCCCTCTTCTGTTTCTTCCGTCATCGAAACCCCTGCAGTTTCTTCTCCTGCCTCAGTATCAGGTACAACATTTTCCACCCCGGGAGCAGTCAAACTGCCAGTGGACATATTGGGGTATCGCAATGTGAGAAGGCCTTGCAGCCACAACCGCTGCGCTGCCGACATCGGTGCGGCGGTGAGGCAGCGAAAGAGATAACACTCCTCGTAACTGTTTCGTCTGATCAGTTGCCGCATGATGTGTACGTCAGCGGGGGAGATGAGACGGCGCAAATTGTATGAAGGGCAGCCCTTGAGAATATTTCCCGCATTTGGAAGTAGGCTGAGGAGCTGCAAATGCATCTGGCAGATCTGCTCCATGCAGCTCCGTGCCGATTCCTCTGTACGTGTCACGAGTACGTAGTAGAGCTCGTCCTCCATGTAAAAGTAGAGAGAGACATCACCCGCCATGACACGACGAAGGTTTCCTTTCGATTTCCTTGAGAGTGAATCATCATCATCCCACTGTTGAGCAACCGTCATGAGCACCTGAAAGACCCCAAAGAGGTCACCCAACGCATTCTCATCTCCATAGCGAGTGAAGACAGGCCTGCCAGAACTCGTCAGGATAAAGATATGTTTTTTGTGCTGATGAAGAATGTCATCTGTTGAGAGCGTCTGTTGCTGCTTTTTTTCGTCGTGTTTTCGTCTTTGTTCATAAGAGGACGATAGTGATGACAGAGGCGATAACGCACGACCAGGCAACGAGCTGCAGACGTCCCCCATTGACGCGGCACACGGTGGCACCACACCGTGTGATATTTTCCCCTCGGCCACTGTTGGGGAAACCCTCGCCGCTTCGCCGCACGGTAAAAGAAGTTTCTGCAGCTCCATGTCGCTCGCTACGACATGCACATTATCTTCGGTACTCTCGCCGCTAATGTTCTTATTTAAATGATCGAAAGCCAAGGTGGTGACTCTCGTGGTGACGGCAGCGGCGGGGGCGACTAACTGTCCGGCATCGTGCGGCAGTGAAGCCAGAGTGCTCTCGGATCTCTCAGAGATCCTTTCATTACATGCGCAGCCCTCATGCTCCCCGAGAAACCCTTGCATTATATAATTTTACACCCCAACACCCTCTCGTTGTATATATATATATATATATATTTCTCCCTTTCTCTCTCTCTCTCTCTCTGTCTGTCTGTCTGTCTGTCTATGTGTGTTTGTACACACATTCCCTCCTCAGACACCGGTTGTTGAGGAAGACACATGTGTAACAGCAGCAACACAGCCATTCAGACAAGGACACAAATGTAAGTAGGAGGAGGAGAAGGGCACCATTCACGGCAATGAATAACGCCCACAAGATGCAAACACAGTCAATACAAAAGAGGAGAACGTGTGTGTGCAGGTCATACATGCAGACGCAGGTATGAATCAAATGAGCGAGAAAGACATGCAACCAATCTCTAGAGGCTAGTGCGATCGCTCATGCCATCCTCCTCGCTGAAGGTTGGAATTGAAAACCACGTCGGTGGATGCCACGCAGCTCGTGTGAAGAGGAAGTAAAACATCACCTCGTACAAAAATAGCTGATAATATACGGCGTTCAGAAAGCCTCGAATATCAGCCCATGCCAGGTTGTCCCATACGTGATTGTTCGTCAACGTCAAAGGAGCAACATCAAGCGTGTTGTACTTTCCGGTACCCCTGCTACCTTTTGTCTTATCAGTGATGTCACTGCCGTACAGCATCTCCGGCCACATGGCACGCCATGTTGTCATCACAATGTGAAACGAGGAATAGCCGTTGTAGCGGGCGAACCGCGCATTCGTGTGAGCAACGTCCTTCCCCCCTTTGCCTGTCTCTTCTACAGAGCCCCGCATCAGTTTTAGTTGTTCCTGCACGTTTTTGCTGACAACCGGAACCTGAGCGAAGGCAGCACCATAACTCTTTACTGTCGGAAGCGCTGCACAATCACCGATGGCAAAAATATTCGGGTGTACACGGTGTTGAAGCGTCTGAGGATGCACATCAACAAAACCCTCGGCTGAGGGATCATCACTCAGCCCACTCGCACGGACGAATGCAGGCGCAACAAGAGGGAGATCAAGGATGAGCAGCTGGTAAGACTCCACCCAACGCTCCTGTGTGGCGTAGTTGTATAAAGTCACCTCGCGCCGCTGTGGATCGACATGAGTGATATACGAGCATGTGACAAAGTTTACACCGCGATCCCGCCAAAAGGACGAGATGCGTTCATTAACTGCAGCAGGAAATGCATCACTTGGCTGATGATCTGCGGTGACCGCAATGTATGGGCATAGTTTAAGCTTGTTGAAATAGAAAAGGTAGCGCCAGATTGTGTTCACAGAACTGACGAACACGCCGTCATGTTGACGTGAAGCGTAACGCATCTTCTCACCACCTGCGAAGGAAGCGGGTGGAACCTTCACATGCAAAACAGTGCCTTTGAATAGGTGTGCGAGACAGTCTCGCGTGACACCTGGGTTTACCGCGATGTGGTAACGGTCCACCTGCGAAGAGGAGAGAAAACGTTGAAGCGGGCCAATTGTCTGCTCCGCACCAGATGCAATAACGAGTGCGTCGTACGGGTACCGACGCTCCACTACCCCCCTGCAGCTGCTGCTTGTCGCCCCCTTCCAGAAGAGTAGTGGTGCTACCCATGATGATAATCTTGATGAGAAGGACGTTGCGTTCGCCACTGCCTCCGTCGTTGCCTCAGATAAAAGGGACAGATCGGCCGCATCCCGCACCGCTACCACCACTTCATTGCGCTGCGTATCAACACGCAAAACTTCACCCCGCACAAGGGATGACTCGCGCGTCACGTTCCACGTCGCAGGCGACCGCAGGAAATCAACGCCACCAGTTGTGTTTAAATCATAGCTACGGTGTCCTACATGCGCAAGTGGCACCATCGCCTGGAAAACATGTTTCTTTTCCCGCTCAATCACTGTGACATGGAGGTCGGGGGAAGCGCTCGAAAGGCTAGATGCAAGCGCGCACCCCGCAGCACCGGCGCCAACAATGATCACACGCTGCCCACCACGCTGCTGCTGCAGCACACCCTCAGGACGACGTTGTCGCTCCCGCACCCTCTCCAGTGTGAAGTACGAAGCAACCATCGTTGTTATGCACGCAACGGCAGCTGACACCGCAATAAAGCGCCGTGATTTCTGCACCGCAAACGGGTTTTTCTTGGGTTCTGACGGCCGTTTCGGTAGGAACATCGTCACTACACTACCAATGCAAATACCGCCACTAGAACTTTGGAAAGCGACACGGATCAGGAGAAAAAAGAAGCACAGCATACACCACACTGACAGACTCCCACCTCTCACTACCAAACACACATGTGCATGTATATATATATATATATATATATATATATATATATAGATAGATAGATAGATAGATAGATATGCATGAGAGACACTTTTGCTCCATTCGTTGTGAAAATACTCACTGAAGCAGCCTCTAAGCCACTGAATTCGCCAAATATCTTACATGCTGACGCGTGAAGTGGTTGATTCCATCATGGAGGCCACTTGCCCACCAAACCTCTTCTCTGATGGACTCTCTCTGCCCTCTTTTCAGCCTCCCTATCGTCAGCGTCTAACGCGGCATGAAGGTCGGCAAAGGCAAAGTACTCCAGCAATACACTCACAGGATCCTGAGGGCGCTCCATAAGAAGTTTTCTCATTGCGCGTCGCAGGGTGACATCGATCTCCGGATGCTCACGTAAATATTTCGCATGCGCTATCTTTTCCTCCGTAAGGTTACGTCGAAGATTCTGCAGCTCCGCCGGCGTAAGGATGATGGTGGCCGCCTCAGTGAGTGTTGGAAAATCCGGTGAACCAGCACCATTCGTGCTGGTGTGGTTCATGTCGTTGTTGCAACCACCGTCTATCAAAATGGCGAAGTACTTTTTCCCCTCCTTTTTTTTTTTTAATCGGCTACAGCAACCACCACCCACAAAAAGAAAAAAAAAAGAAAAAGAAAAAAAAAAACTACTCGACACGCCATCACAACATATGTCACTCCTTTTCCCTCGGCTTACAGTAACACACCACATCATATTGTGCCAGTTTCCACCCATTTGTGCTCACTGCTTCTCTCTTTTTTTCGCACATCTTCCCTTGCGTGAGGAGCTTGAAGGAGAGCGAAGTGCTACAATGATAAGGAAAATAAAGCACAAACATTTTTATAAATTCTTGAACTAACACACACACAAAGAGGGAAAGAGAAAAAGAAAAAAAAAAATGAAAAGAACCTACACGTGTGTAGAAGTTTTTTAAAAATTTTCTTACTCTCGCCTTTCACTCATTAGAAACAGTGCACAAACATCAGAACGGTAACTTGAAGCAGCAGTTCGAGCAAAGGGAAAAGAGAAAGGTGGAGCAGGGCACAAGGAAGGCACACATTTGATATATATATATATATATATATATATATATATATATCAAATGGCCGTGTCGATAAGATACAGAAAGAAACCTTACACATGCTGTAGAAAGCAACCGAATATTTTTTCTTGTGTGTATGTTTCTCCTTGTTTGCAACGGTTGCATCCACTTCGGATGTGCATCTTGAGCGTCACTATTGCCTCTTCGCTCTCCACAATCCTACTACAGAACATATCTACGGGTTTATTTACCAGAGTGCTGTGGCTTTATGACTCTGGTGCGTCATCGCACGTCCAGTACGGCGTTTAGCGGCACAGTTCGCCTCATCCCTCCAGCGATCTTCCGTTACCTCACGTAACGTGCGTTTTGGCTCCCTTAGCGGTTCTGGCTCACCAAAGATGAAGTCAGGCATGCGCTCCCTTGCGCTCTCACGACAGCGAGCCTTTGCACGGCGCATTATATTCTCATCGATATAGTTGTTTGACCTTATCTGCGCAGTGTTCGGCCGAGATGCCACACGCGGCGCAACCCGTACACCAACAGAAGGTGGGTCAGGGTACTCGTTATCCCACAACGCCACATTGTCGCGCAGATGATACCGCCCGGCGTCGCAACGCCGCACCAGTTGCTCATCCTGCGGTTTCGACTCAATATTGCGATAATATGTACCACGGTGCTCTTGTTGATTGTCATACCGCGGCGCAGATTTGTCCAGTGCGAATGGCACGCGCTCCTGAATCACGTTACTTGGAGGGCCCAGGTCCACCGACCGATGTTGCTCCTGGAGCTTGGAGCAACGTGCACTGCTTCCTGCTGCATAGAGCTCCGCAGCAATGCGCCGTGAAAGGCGCTCCTCCTCCAGCACGATTATTGGCTGATTGACGTACTTCAGAGCATTGAGCGCTTCCTCTCTGTAGCGCTGGTTTTCAGCGATTTTCCGAAGACGTGATTCAGATAGTTGCATTGATGTACTAGTTGTCTGTCTACGAGTGTTAGTTTTTGGTCTCTCCTGCTTCACACCCCCTTCGTCGCTCGAAAAGATATTAAAGCTCGCCTCACCGCGGCCCTGCGGCGTATCATGGACGTGCATCTTGCCGAAACGTCCCTGTTCACGTTTGGCATCGTCGGTGAGACTTACGTGATGCGGGTCAAAATGTCTCCTACCACGCGTCACGAGCTCCTTTCCGCGCTCAAAGTGCTGCGGATGAACGTGCGGTCGTGGTGCCTGGTGCTCCTCCATATCACTCACTGGTGTAATGCCAAACTCTGACTGCATCAACTTGTCAGACTTTATGGCCCTCGGTATATTCTGGTTTCCGTTGTATTCATTCTCATTACCGTTTGCAACGTTCCACATGACTATTGATACTCAATTCTATGGGGGTATCGATATGTGAGAGTGTGTGTACGTGATATTAGCGGCAGCGATGGCGTCAGTAACGTGGAAACTTGCCCTTCCAACGGAAAACTAAAGGTGTTAAATAGAATATAAAGATATATAAATAAATAAATAAATAAATATAAATATATATATATATATATATATATATATATATATATATATGTACGCGCACACGCATGGAAAAAGCAGAATATATTTTTTGTTGCAGCTGCTATTTGCCAAGAAAAGAAATCAAGTAGACGGAGGAGGGAAGTGTACAGCAATACCGATGCTTCCTTGGCGCGGCATATGCCCTCTGCGTCAATGCGCTCGTCTACCCCATGCCATGCGCACACGCACCAACAACAACAACAAAAGAAAAAAAGCGCCGAAGGTGAAGAAAGAAGTGAAAGGAAAACATCCCCACCAGACGCAAGAAGCAAACGCATGGAAACACAACTTCGGGATTCATTTACAGCAGACCTATGAGAAAAAGAGAGGCGAGAGAAGAAAGGTAAACACAGCACGAGCCATCTTTGTTTCCCAAGTACCCCTCATTTCTTCTTGTAATCTTGTTTTTCTCCGCCTTTCTCTTGCCGCATTGGTGCAGGAAAGAATATATCAACGTGGATTAAGCAGTAGAAGACTCTGAAGCTGTTGTCGCAATGGCTCTCGGTCACCTTCAATTTCTGCAACCCGTTCCTCAAGTGCCTGGTTTACCTTTTGCAGCGCCTTATTCTCTTGAGCTTCGGCATCAAGCGCTTTCTGCTGTACCAGCCAAGCCTCATGCAGCTCTCCCACTCGCTGTTCCAGCTCCTGGATACGGGTGTAATATTCTGCCGACTGGCGAGCAAGGTTCTGGGAATGATCCTCAGCAGCCTTGGCTCGTTTCCGCTCGGACGATTGTGAGCGCTGCAAAGCCTGCTTGGCCCCCCGCGCGTCACGTAGTTCTTGTTGCAGTGCCACTATGGTTCCCTCTGCCTGCCTCACCCGTACTGCCTCATCATTAAGTTTCTGCTGAAGTACAACATTGGACGATGCCTGCTGCTCGCATATTCCTTGCAGGGTCTTCCCTGTCTTTTCATGAGAAATGCGAGCTTCCTGAAGCTCCCGCTCAAGTCGGCGAATCTCCTCTTGCATGCCTGCCTTAATTTCCTCCGTGTCACGGCATACTCGTCTCACCTCCTCGCGTGCACCACGTAGCTGCGATTGTGCATTCATGAGCTCTCCTCGCAACTCCTGCACCTGTCGTTCCAAACCTTCCCGCAATTCATCTCCCTTTTGTCGCCATGTGTCACGATCACGCTGCAACTCGGCAACACTATCCCGCCACTGTATTCGCTCTGCTTCCCACTCACGTTGTTTAGAAGCGAGTTTTTCTTCAAGGCATTCAATGTGTGTGCTAAGTTCGCGACATCGCGCTGTCGATGTATCCAACATTGCCTGTGCCTCCTGAGCAGAGTGTTGTGCCACAAGAAGTTGTGTCTGTGCACTCTGCAACTGTACAGCTCTTTCCTCCTCATGTTCTGCCGAACTACGATATGCACGACGCAGATGCTCTTCACAAGCAACACTGAGAGAACGATTGGACTGCTGGTATTCACTTTCCAGCTCCATAACATAGTTTAATGCATGTTGACGAAGTCGTTGAAAAACCGTGGCAGATGCATCCGCGTAAGAGTCAAAAATTTCATTCAATACAACCCCAAAATAGGCAGCATCTCCATCCACCGCTCTATCATTAATATCACCACCACCATCACTTACACTGTCATCAGCAGTAAGCTCCCCTTGTGTCGTGTCAAGCCGTCTAACTTGACTGGAAAGGGAAATCTGTAGTTTTCGCATAGCCTCCCATAAATGAGTGTACGGCTTTAGCAGTACTCTGTCTATTACTTTGGTCAAGTCATTGACAAGCTTTTCCATCGCTGAAGAAAACAACATTGCGTCCTCGTTCCAGTTCAACACATTGTGGGCACCGAGAACTCTGCAGCCACCATCCACCACCGAAGATGTTAGCGGCGAGAGGGATTGACTAGCATTCTTCTCGTCCACGAGCTGCCTCTGGGGTTGCATCAGTGGAATGTGCGCCATGGGTAAGGCTGGGGAAGAAGACCCTCGCAGTGGCGGCAGTAGCAGTGATTTGGAGAACGTCATGTTCTCCGTAAACTGCCGCGGCGTTGTAAACTCCAACTCTTCCCCGTGTGGACTGACAGAGGGAAGAGAACAGAAGTGAGGCTTCTGCTTCTCCTGCTCCGCAAGGGTATTAAGAATGCGTTTGTTCACTTTTCTTGCAGCCCCCAGCATCAACGGCACCATCTGTTTATGCTGCATTTCGGTACTCGGCGGAAGTTGAAACAAACAATCCCGCACAGTCTGTGTGCATTCATTAATTTTTGATCTCAATTCTTTCTCCTGTGCTTCAGTGGAGGCCAGAGAAAGCATGAGCGACTGAGTATGTTCCCGTTCCCTCATTAGCTCCGTCTCTACCTCCTCGTAGCGGTCAATGCTGACAGTTAAGTTTTCAATCTCCTTACATTTCTTTGACGTACGGTGGAGAGCATCCTGCAGCTTCGCCGCCTCGATCTCTGCGCTTCGGAGCTGGCGGGTGAGAGTAGAAATGGTTTCGTCCTTTGCATTCTGCTCTGAGAGAAGAGCGATTTCATTGGCCTGTCCGGCACGCTCAGATTGCTCCTTGATCATACGATCTTTTTCAGCGGTAAGCTGAGCGATCTCTTCGCAACACTTTTCATGCAGCGACCTTGTGTTCTCAAGCACGTTCAGCTTGCCCGTTAATTCTTGCACCACCGCATCTATGCGCTCCTTCTCACGTTGCAGCTCACGATTGATCCGTGTCAAATGCTGAATTTCCTCCTCTTCCTCGCTTATTTGCTGTTGATAGCGCGATCTAGTGTCCTGCAAAGCCCGCTCTAGACGATCGACCTCTGCTTGTAATTCAGCCATCTCCTTGGAAGCCTTTGCACGCATTCTCTGATTATCCGACTCAAGTTTTTCAATCATGTCATGGAGTCCTCGATCTCTGGAAAAACAGGCGGCCACCGAAGCAGCAGCGTTCTCACCATCGCGCCAACGGCTGAGCTCCAAACGAAGAGAGCGTACCTCCTGCTCAACCGAGTGTCGTTCCTTCTCCAGCTTCTCTTGCAGATGTACCGCTTCTGATGCTCCTTCGCGTCTAGCCTGTTCCAAATCGCGCTGTATCGCTTCCTGTTCCACACGCTTCTCTTCCATGAGAGCGGCGACACGCTGCTCGATCTTCCGCTGAATCTCCAGGTTCCCTAGTTCCCGCAAACGCTCCGTCTCCAGATCAAGAACCTGCATCTCCTCCTTGAGTGCTACAAAAGCCTTCCGTAACTGCATATTCTCACGCCCCATGTCCTGTGCCTCGTCTAGTGCAAGTTGCAGTTTGGATTGCACCTGCGTCTGTTCTATTTCCTGCTGCCTTAAAGAATCCTCAAGATGCTGGAATGCGTTCGACAACTCGGGCACTAAACGCGCAGTTTCTTCCATAGAGTGGAGAAGCCAGTGCTCTATTTGTGACGCCGAAATCGAGCGATCATCACCAGCTTCACCATTCATAGCACCGGTAGTACTAATAGAAGTTGTAGTTGTCGTAGGAATATGCATGCGTGTTGCTTTTACAATTGCTGTAGAGGATATTGGTCGTTTTCTGCTGTAGCTTTGCACTGTTTGTATTACGAGATCTTGCAGCTGATTGTGCAGGGAGGCCAGCTGCGCAGCAGCTGCGAGTATCTCAACAGAAACTGGTTTCGAATCCTTATGCAATGCAGAAGCTGCTGCCCATTTGAGTTGCAGCTGCTGAAGCGCATCCTCTGCCTCGCGCTGCGCAGCCTGCGAGCGAGTAACTTCCAGCCCCTGTTCTTCAAAGCGCCGTTGAAGCTCTGCTGCCGATGCTTCCGCTAGTCGCCGAGCCACCACTGCAGCTTCACTTTCGGCGCCTGCGCGTCGTGCCGACCTTACGCAGTTTTGAAGATCTTCCTCTAGAGTGTTGTAGAGCACTATCTGCTCCTGCAACTGTTTTTCTAAACGTTTCGTTTGCTCACGCAGTTGCGCCGACTCAGACTCAGACTCCTGTATCTTTTTTTTTAGGGACACCACTTCGCGGCTCGGCTGTTCTTCCACCTTGAGTAGAGATCTTTTATTACCATTATTCCGCACCGCACTGCCAGGCGCCGTCATTTCATTTTTCTTCATATGCCGCTGAAGTTCCTTATTTTCTTCCAGAGCCGCATCGCGCTCTTTTGAAAGCTGTGAGCAGCGTTCCTGCATCTGATCTAGTTGTCCAAGGACCTCCTGGCCAACGTCGATGCAGCGTTGTAACTCCGTCTCCTTCGCCTCTATGACAGCTGTGTTTTGGCGGCAGAGCTGCTCATACTGCATGAGCGCCTGGTATATGTCCGGTGAGACACGTCGGAAGTGTGCCAATTCATCTGAAGAAAAGCTTGCCAGCGGCGTCACATGCACATATTTCCTTGCGGGTGATACGGAGCCAAAGCCTCCTGAGTCTGAAACCACCACATCGCTGCTGTTGAGGCCTGCATCCGTCCTCTGCTGGCCGCTATTTCGAGCCCGCATTGTCCTTGGAAAATGTCTGCGGCTGTTGCTGCGACAGGGACAGAAGCAGTAGCGGTACTAGTCGTTGCAGTGGTGCTACCAGCAACTAACGCCCAGACGTACAACAAGAAGAGAAGCGAATGACCAAAAAAAAAAAGGCATCAAACGCACTGGTGGGTAGTCCCTCCTCAGGCAAACTGGTGTCCCGCAACCTCAACCCCCCTCATGCCTCTATAGTGTCATTACAAGAGGTGGCAAAGTCATCTTCAGGAGTAGGAAGTAAAAAAAAAAAGGGGGATGGAGAAAATCAGGCCCTGCATGCGGCCCAAAAGGTTTTTCTTTTTTCCCTTTCAGTCTCTCATTGTTGTCACACACACATAGAAACACACAAGGGAAAAAAAAGCTTGTACAAATACATATAGAAATAACCGAAGACGCATGCATGTACGTGTATAATTCTTGTACACGTGACCTCTTGTTTGCTTTGTCTCCCTTCTCCTTTTGGTACCGGGCGGCACATACACACACACGCACCTTCTCTTTCTCCCTTGTCTCCCCTAAAAACACTCATTCCAATATTTCACGGCGGGTGTTGCCGTTCTAGCATCATTCTCCCGCACGTATCAGGTTCGTCTGCTCCTTCCGCCAAACGCATACCCGTTTTTTTTTTTTTTTGCTTCTTCCCTCTTTTTCCCACCCTTTGAGTTTCGTTCCTCTACGCGCCTCAAGGGAATTTCTTCTTCTGGTTCCCCTCTCACACTACCACCACGTCTTGAGGATAACCGCCGTCGTCCCCCCATCCCCCTTTTGAAAAGAAAAAGAAAAAAAAAAGAACTATCGCATTTGACTGCATGCGCTCTCACCGCTAGTTGCCTGTGAGCACCAACATGTCTACACCATTTCCCCCCGTCCCCGCGCCGCCCATTACTTGTCTGATGTCATTATCGAGAGCATTACGGCCACGGGGTTCCTCCGTGTGAATCGCATGCAGCTTTGCCTCGAGCACCCTTTTCAGACCAGTGAACCACTCCACCTGTTGTACATTTTGCTCGTAATTTTCTTGAATATCACGCTGCCGCTGCTGCATGTCCCGCAGTCGCACCTGCAGATCCTCTATTGCATGCTCAAAAAGCGTATCCGACATGGGATTGATGCCATGGTCCTTGTTAAGATGATACAAATACCAACCTCGTGTCAAGCACGTCTTGTCACAGTGTGTACACTTTAGGTTCTTGTTACTGGCATTGCTACTAGGAACCGCATTAGCTTTATCTGCACTTTCACCAGCCGGTGGGGAACTGGCGCCGCTGCGGACTATATCCATAAACTCCTTCTCCCCTTCAATACGGTTCAGTTGGGCATTGAGCAAGACCTGCTGCGCTAACAAACGGTGATAGATAGACTCATTTACATTCGTTTCGTCCTTTAGCGTCTGCACCTCCTGCTCCATCTTTGAAATGTCCTCCATAAATATACTCTCCTGATATTCGTATTGAGACTTCTTCTCGAGCCACTCTTGATCAATCTCACCCGCCGTCTGCCGAACACTACGGAGCTCATTGATGAGAGGTGCAAGCTTGGTGCGGCGCTCGCGGATCGCCATGGTGAAGTCCTGCACGACGTGCGCAAGCTCCTCCAATGTCTTGCCCTTGAGCTCCTCGATAGTATCCTTCTCACGTGTTAGTTTGCTGAGAGTATTCACTGTTCGGCTGTACCCCTGTAGTCCAAGCTTTCCCTCCAGATTGCCGATTTCTGCATCAAGACCATCGAGCTGCCCCTTAAGCACATTCTCAGTAAATGTAAGCACACCCCACTCCACACGCAGATCAGCCAACTTATCCCGCATCCCTTTGCTCGCCGCTTTTTTCGCTAACACCTGGTTGGAGAACGCGCGAAAATCGTCACCATTCAGCATGTGGTGCGCCTCACGAAGCTGTTCAATACGGTTCTCTCGGTCGCGTATTTCATTCAGCATGCGACTATTATCAGCCTGCAAGCTTGTGAGCTGCTCTAGTACCTCCTCCTTGCGCTTTGTAACCCGCTCCACCTGTAGCTTGATGGTTCCAATCGTACTTCCATCTTCGCCAGGCTTTTGTCGTTCCCTCACCTCCTGCTGCAACTTCTTCAGTGCTTCATCGAGCTGATGGCTCTCCGTCGTCAGGGTCTGCATGTCCAGAGGTTCGGAAATGAGGTGTCCCAGCTCGTCATTCTCGCGCTGCTTTTGCTCAAGCTCTTTGGGCAACTGCTCCTCGAGAATAATCTTTCTCGCCTGTATCTCGTCTCGCATGCGGCGCACAATGACATCTACACGACCGTCAGCGCTGTCACGACGTACATTCTGCAGCCGATTGTAGATATCTGTGCTGCGTTGCTGTGAGGAGATGAGTGATTGCTGTAGCTCTACACGCTTCTCTGAAAGCTTAGACTCTTCCTCCTGAGCCGCGCGAAGCGCCTTGCTTGCGTTAACAAGCGCCTCCTTATCATGCACCCCACCGAGTTTCTTCTCAGCTGCTTGGATGTATCCCTTGAGGCGGTCCCGCTCCTCCTCAAGCAAAGCGACTTTCCGACGAGCCTCCGCGGGATCGGCATGCGCGGCGCGTAAAGCATCAACGCGACGGTGCGTCTGCACAAACATGGTACGGAGGCTTTCGTACTGCTGGTAGAGCATCCTCACATCCTCGTCTTGAGCCCGCATTGCTTCTGGAATGTCAAGTCGTTGGAGAAAACGTGCGAGGTACACACGCTTCTCATTCTGCGGCATGTTTGACAGCACCCAATAGAGCGTTGGATACACAACCGTTGGCTCGGCGTGTACGAAACCTGTGGGAAAAGTGTCAGAGAGAAGCGGTGGGACACGATACCCAAGCGTTTTCGTCAGAAAGTCTATCATCAGGGATGCAGCCTCCTCTCTTGGCACATCCTCAAGATCCATCTGCTGCGCTGGTGAAAGGGTGCCAAGAATATCATTCAAAATCTGCAACAGCTGAACACCCTGGATGGAGTCAAACTCAACGAGTGAATATTTCCTTGACAGTACCTTGTTTACGTTGTCAACGATGTACTGCAACAGCTCTCTCTCGGTTAACTCTACCGCAGGTTGTGGCTTACTACCGTTCCCACCATGTCCAGATGCAGCCTCGCTCGTCACTGTGTTACCAAGTCCCACAGTATCACTTAGTGAAAACGCTGTTGAGTGGCCAAAGGCCGCACCCGTTGACATGTCGCCAAAGCTCATGTCTCACACACCTTTTGTTTCTCGTTTAACGACTACTATTTTTGGTCACAGCCTGCTATAGATCCCTGTATAATTCCCAGACAAAGCCACACACTAATGGGTTGAACAAAGAAAGCAGGGGGTAAAGAAAGTCGGAACGGGACGTCTCCGTGCGTCAGGCATCCAACTAAATTTTCTTCTTTGCCACCATTTTACGTTGCTACAACTGCTGTCGGTATCATCACCGTTCACTCCAAATCACACCTGTGCACATCAAACAGACTGCAGAAAGAAACAGGTGCAAGGAAATAAACAAGAAAATGTGGGCTGCAGGGCAAAAGAGATGTGCTGCTCCTCCTTACCCCGTCACCCTCGCCACTTCATTCCCAAACAAACACAGGAAAAAAAAAGATAAGGAGGAAACCCCAACATTTGCCCCATCCCACCAGGTGCCCTCCTATTCCCTCTTGAGCTGAAGAAGCCGCCACTCCAAGTCGTCTCGCGGAGCCGTAAGCGCTGGGACTAACAAACCAGAAGGTGTTCGGAAAACATCGCCAGCAGCACATACAGAAGAATAAGACGCTGCGTTTCTCACATCTGCCGATGCGGTTGCTACTAATGATGCGGCGGCGGCAGACGCAACAAGTCCATCAGGGTCACGCAGTTTCTCCTCATCATATCCCTGAATGCCGTACTCTGCAGCAACCTTTCCAAGATACTCCATACAGCAGTCATTTGACGGGGTGAAAACCCCAAGGCGATCGATTATTCTCTGATTCACAGAGAACTCTACATTATTTACGCTCATCGCTACAAACTCTTTTCCGAACTTTGCTTCAATGTACTTCTTCACACTCTGCAACTCTGGGATCGTGTCACCCACGCGGGAGCAAGACCACAACACCGACGTGATGCTTTCCTTCAGTTCTGGTGGACAATGGGCAGATGGACCACGACTCTTGTCCTTTATGTCACTATCACGTATCTCCGCGATTAGTTGCACACGATTTGCGACAAGATCGAGGAATAGCGCCAGCACCTCCAGGCCTTCAATGCTCACATCGTCACGGATGGCCTGCTCCACCTTGATGCGCGCTGAGTCGTACTTCTGCAGAGCCAGCAACTCGGCCAGTTGGCGTCGCTGAATCTTTACACTGTTCACAATCTTGTTTTGCTGCATGCGCACGCGTGTAACTGCCATGCGAATGTTTGCCTTCACCTTTACGGGGTCAAATTCCCATTTTTTCTTTGAAAAAAACCCCTTCATATTTGGCCTAACGCACTCCTACACACACACACACAATTTTTTTTTTCTCCTCCTTTCCAGTACTGTTTTTGCGGGAACTTAATTTGAATTTGCAGCACAGTGAAAGAAGATGACACTTTTTTTTTTCGTTCTTCTCCGTATTTCTTTGCCTCTGTAATTGTGATGCAGGCACCAAAAACAAAGAGCGAGGAAGGGGGGAACCGGCAGTGAAGTCGCAATTTTTGTTGCCTGTAGTGGTGCGTCAACCCACATCAGTTTGCGCGGCAGAACATACACGAGCGAAAAAAGGAAATAGGGAGAAGAAAAAAAAAGCGCTGGGAACACCTCAGCGAGACGCTTGAGCCTGAAGACACAAATGAGAAGACAAATGCAGAGGAAAAGGGCGAAAAACCAAACAAAAACGAGGTTGTAATGCGCTCAATGCCACTTTTTTATCGTCGTCTTAGTAGTAATAATAATAATAATAATAATAATAATAATAATAATAATAATAATAATGGTAAAGAAGAGAAGAGAGGAAAAAAAAAAAACAGCTTTCGATGCCGCCATAAAACCGCAGTACGTCATATTTCCCAAATACAGAAGAGCAGATATACGCTAGTAGAAAAGTCGGTGATTATGCGCATGTGAAGGAGCAATGAAAGAAGGGAGACTCGAAGGCATGGCCACAAGCAGCGACGTTTCCACCTTGATGCCAATCCAAACTCCATCACCCCCTCTTTCTAACACCTTTTGCTGTTGCGCCCATTCCGGTTGCATCCTTTACCGGGAAAGACTATGTGCACCACGCCCTCACACACATATGTATATATATATATATATATATATATGTACACAGAGAGAAAGACATTTTAAAAAGCCCATAGCACTACGGACCCAGTTTCAGTTGGCCTTTACTCCTCTAGTGGTGGAAGGTCATCGTACTCGTCACTCTCGCTGTTCTGTCCGTTATCATTCTTGATAGCGTTTTTCCCACTGGAGCCACCACCCTTCATCTCATTCTCATTACAGCTACTGTTGCTACTGTTTCGTTCATCATAATCCTTCCAATCATCTGCATTTTCCATCTGTAGCCCATCCGAATCTCCAAAATTCTTCTGTGACATCATCTGTGTCATGAGATTGCCGTAGTCCATGCCAAAACCGTCGTCCTGCTCGTCCTCTCCAGCCTCATCATCATCTTTCCAGCGCGACCAGTCCACCTGAATATGGCGGTTTTTCGCCTTGTCAGACGTAAGGCGTGTCCAGGCGCGGTTAAGTGCAACCTCCGCCTCGTCACTCACATCACTGGGGTGCCGCTTTTTAAGCCGTATTTCAATCTGCCGCGGTTGCGTAACATGATGACTCTCCTCAGAGACAACCTCACGGAAGAGCTGTAGGTCACATTGGTACCCTTCTCCATTAGAGGTGGCGACAATGTGCAACAGACGTCCCTCTCGAATTTCTACCACAACATCGGTAGCGTCCTGCAGTGGAATTGTGAGGAAAACGTGTTCTGGCCTCTGCGCCCACAGAACGTTTGGGAAGAGTCTATCCGTGCCCGCCGACATGTTTACTCCCCACACGCAACGCACTTCTCTCTTCTGCCCCTCTAACAGCTTCCCGTACAAACCACCGAAACCCAACAGCCACGGTACTTAGGATCGGGATGCAGTTCTGGTCTCAATAACGTAAGCTAGTCGCAACCGAGTTCCTCTGCCCGTCGATCTCTGCGTTTGTATGGCTTTTCTTTTCCCTTTCTCTCTCTCGCGAGACGCGTATTGTCCTTAAAGACCTTTCTGTTAGAACTTCCTTCGATCGCTAAACAGGGAAAGAAAAAAAAAGTTTTTTTTTTTTGTGTGGCCATTACGTGTGTGAGTAAGGGCATATATTTAGGAGATGTAGAAAAGAATAGAGCGAAGAGAGCCATGATGAATGAAACAGTGCAAGTAAGAACAGAACAGCAACGACTCCAGTGTAAAAACAGCAGCAGTTGTTGTTGTTGTTGTTTTTCTTTTTTTGGCGTATTTATGAATAAGAGAGTGAGAAATGCAGGGGAGTTTTCTCAGCCATTGTTTTTTTTTTTCTTTTCATTCTCTCTCGTATAACCACACAAATACGTGTAGACGTATGCGTCAACATCTCTCATTTTGTCCCCCACCCTCCGGACTCAACTCACACCATTGGCTCTGCCGCGTCGTCCTACTTCTTCTCGGGACACGTGAAACTTCGTACATGTCACACCACTTTTTTTTTCTTTTTCTCTAAACAACAAAAAAAAAGGGAGGAGGCTGGGCGAAAAAAGACACAAACGAAAGTGATAAAAACCCCATTGCAGTTTCGAACGATGCAAGTGACCACCTGCTGCGGAAAACGGCTTATTTATGAATGCACAAGTATATACTTTGCATGCGCAATTGTAAAAAAAGTGACGCATCACGTGTAGCGACATCGCCTCTATCAATAATGCCCACATGCACGCAGAAAGAAAGAGAGCACTATGAAGTGTACTGAAAACAATTTAATGACGCGCACGATGATGATCCACGGCACATAGACAGCAGTGTCGAGAACGATGATATAAACAAGCAAGGGAAAGAAAAAGATGATGCCTATGGAAAGAAAATAATAAAAAAAGAAACGAGGGCACGGTGCTACATAAAAGGGCGAAACGTTTTATCAGTTATTTCTTACCGCTTTTTTGGGAGGAAAAAATTACATAGTTTGTCGTCCTTGTCAACACTACCAAAAAAGGGGTATGGAAACATGCCGTGCGTACTTTGGAGGAACATAGTCCCGTTGTTGCCCTGCAGTTAAAACTATTTGATTTTCTCTACTTCTTTGCCATCAAACAACTGCTGCTTGGAACCCCACAGATTCACGCCGGTCGAACTTTTTTTCCAGAGAACTTTGTTGTGAAGGTTGACATATCACCTGTAGCAAACTGCTCAGTCGCAAGTGGTTCTACTTCCAACACGTGAACAGTGCCGAGGTCATCGTCCTCTTCCACCCTTGTCTTGCCCAGCGGCTGCACAAGTCCCTGCTTATCAAAGGCAACCTTTACAGTAAAGGTGGCATCCGTTGTATCATTGTAGAACCCCCACTTCCCACGCTTCTCATCCACAAGACGAAAAAGAAGGCCGTTGCCATGATCCTTGAAACACTTGTAGACTTTGTTCCAGTATGGCATGACAGAAGTGGCTGGCCCACCGTTCTTGTATGCAGGTTTTTCCTCTGGTTGGCACCGCTTGACGCTCTCTGCGGTGAAGAGCAGCTGGTAGTTCGCTGGGTTACCATCAAATATAAAAAGCTCTGTCGTCACAGGCGGAACTGTGAGAACGCATACAGTGCCTCCCGCCGCATCAGGGTCAGCCGTTAATTTCGTATTTGGTCCTGCCCTGAAAACACTCCCAGGGCCGAAACGCACCTTCGCAGTAATGTCGTAATTGGTCGTGTCATTATAAAACGCCCATTTCTTTGAATTTTCGTCAATAAGCAGAAATATAAGCCCGTTGCCGCTGTTCTTAAATCCCTTAAAGACTCTTGTACATGGAAATGGAAACGTACTGGGATCAGGTCCGCCATTCTCGAACTGGATTTCATTCGGCTCCACCGGCTGTTCATTCTCGATCGGGTTTGCCAAAAATGACTGTCTGTACTCGCGTGGTTTACCACGGAGAAACATCTCGGTTTGAAGTGGCGGAACAGTGATTTTGTACACCACGCCATCGGGATTTTCGGGAGAATCCTCGACGCGCGTTGCCCCTAGCGGTTCCACAGATTTCCTCTCCGCAAACACCACCTCCACATCCATTGAGAATTCTCTTGTATCGTTGTAATAGCCCCATGTGCAAGTATCGTTTTCAGTGTCATTAGAAACAAGACGAAACAAAAGACCGTTGCCGTGGTTCTTAAGGCATTTGTACACGTCATCATACTTTACAGCGGGAGATCCGTTTTCGAACGAGACGTGATCGGCCGGTACTGCTTCGCTAGAAAAGTCCAATTGAAATCCCTCCACAACCCCTTCAATGAATCGCTCGGTACGGCCGGGCCTAACCATCACATTGGCGCAGTATCCCCAGCTGCCACCAGGAGGCTCATTTGTAATTATAGTGCGGCCAAGACTCTTCACCTTTGATTCAGTCCCTAGCAGTGCAGTAACGTGGAAAGACATGTCCTCCGTATCATTGTAAAAAGCCCATTGCTTTTTGTTGTTCACAAGACGAAACAAAAGACCGTTACCTTTGCCCGGAAAACAGCGGTAAAGCTTGTTGTAAACAAACGCCGGCTTGCCATGCTCAAAAACCGCATCACCATCAGGTACAAGATCCGTCATTCTCTTTGCTCCTCTTCTTTAGCGTATTCTCCGCGTTGTGTCCAGATTCTGAGTTTGCCTTTTTTTTTCTCTGCGGTTTGCAGGGGTATTATATATATATATATATATATATATATATAGGAGTGTGTGTGTCGATCACTTCCCTTTTTCTTTTTTGGTGCTTCTTCTCTCCAGTTGCTGTCCCACTTCTGGAATGTATGCTTGTACACCTGTGTGCGCAGCTCACTCCAAGAGAGGCACTCTACTTTGCTTCACTTCTTCGAGATGTTCGTAAATATCACCCACTCGGTGCTATTTCGTCCTGCTTCTAACAGCAACAGTCGCTACCTAGAAGAGGTGAGGGGAATAATCTAGGCCTTGCACTTTCCTCCCGTTAAGATGAGGGAAAAAACGGTGTATTGATGCCCACAGTTACGTTCGTCATGTCAAACAAAATGGGATCCAAACCCCATGGTAGTCTGAAAGGAGTTTCATTGTCCATCGTAATTTAGCACAGACGAAAGAGAGGGGGTTGCGTTGGGTACTTTCAGAAGTTGAGCCTTTCGACCAGATGAGCATTTGGAAAGGAATAAAATATTTTGTGCTCCGCCAATTCCCCAGCATGAGATGAGGTGAAAAGCTGGGGTCTATATTTCCTCTCACAGGCTCTCAAAAGAAACAGAGCTTATGCCAGAGAAAAAAGGGCAGGAAGGGGGGAAGTAGAACACAGGCTAACAGCGACGTGCGTGAGCCGGTGCAGGTGCACACAAGCAGAGAAAGAAACCTGCAACAATGAAGGAGGCAGAACACAACTGAAGGAGACGAGAAACGGTGCGGCATACTTCTCTCTTGGCTGGCTTCTCCCTCCCCCCCCCACACACACACAAAAAAAAAAAAACACAAAGGTGGAGGGGAAGCCTGCACCTGCGCATGTGTGTTCATGAATGAAAAAAAGAAACAGCGGTTGGGGGGGATGTTTCGCCGCCTCTCTTTCTTTTCACCGCTAGCCGTACACTTGTTGAAGCAAAAGCATTTATTCCTATCACCGTCCTCGCACCGCCGAAATTTTCTCTTTCAGGTCTCGCATATACTGATCAACACCCTTCACCCACTCGCGTTGTAATTCCTCCTTGGATGACCCCTTAAGGGGGAAAAGAAGTGACTTCAGCTTCCGCAGAGCGTCGCAACGTTCTTGCATCCTCACGACATCTGCAGCAAGTGTAGAATTTTCTTTACGAAGTTTCGTCCACTGGTTCCAGAGCAGAAACATCTCGGCTTCTCGGGAGCGTTTCACCTCGGAAAAGAGGGACACAACCTTCGACCACGCCACCACTCCATCACTACTTGTAGCCGATGCAAGATGGGCAGTCAGTGCCGGTGCCACAGGCTCCCACTGCATTACCTCTTCCTCTTTCTTTTCTGCGAGCGTCTCCCCCTTTTTTTCCACTGTCGATGCAGCCGCCGGAAATAGTGTAGTGCGCTCCTTTGAAGCCACTGACCTACTCAGTTGGGGCACCGATGGGCATGGAGATACAACGGACGCCAGTGATAATTGTGCAGACGAGGGATCGTCCCAACAACGGAGAAACTGCTCTACTACATGTGTGTAATGCCTGTACTTCACCGTATCCTCTGCCAGCCACGAGCATTGTTTATGTACCTCCTGTGAATTTCCTGAGGATAGAAAAGCTATCTGTGAAACATGTTGCATGAACTCCAACTGCCTCACTAAAAACGGATGGACTAAAGTGAGGCACACATTCACAAGCTCACCGATAAAACCTGAAAAATCAGACGTCCTGTTGTAATATTGCTGCTGCGTCACCACCGCATCATTCCCATCCTCAGTCACCGAAGCGCCCATTGAAGCCAATACAGTCAATGCCCACTGAACTGCAGCACCAG
Source organism: Trypanosoma platydactyli (assembly GCA_030849675.1). Lineage (NCBI taxonomy): Eukaryota > Euglenozoa > Kinetoplastea > Trypanosomatida > Trypanosomatidae > Trypanosoma > Trypanosoma platydactyli. Next base: position 104,325 of record JASANU010000898.1, read on the forward strand.
ACCTGGATGCAACTCGCTGCGGCGTGCTAACGTCTTGACCGTCACACGGAAATTTCCACGTATATCCCTCCAACTGGCGACACGAGGATGGCGCCGTGGATCCTGTTGAAAACCCTGACGCACTGGAAGTGCCATGCCAAGACCCTGTGACGGCTAATTCCCCACCTCGATCACGCCGTGAAGGTTTCGGAAGGACATAGTAATAAAAGCATGCTTCTGAGTTCTCCCCATCTTTCACAGCTACGGAGATTCCATCAACCGCATTATTGACAATGGCAAATGCACCACTCGAGATGTCCCGCATTACCGTAAACTCTTCCTGCAACGTTTTAAGAAAAAACGTCCGCAGTTGGCCCCCTAAAGGTTCCCTGGTGGCGGATAAGAGGTGTACAGAATTCCTTCTGGACCACAACCCACGCTCCACCAGCGCCCGGGCACACCGCAGGTGATATGCCATTAATGCATGACTTTGCTGAGGCAAGGAAGTATTCGCATCCTTCCCACTTTTTGGGTGTGAGTTGCGCTCTATATTTAGGTGCTTTTGCTGCCGTACAGCAGCACATATCAATAAATGTACAAGAAAAACAAACTCCTCCCGCACCTGTGAATCTAACGACCGTCTCTGCGGCATAAAGTCCATTACCTTACTAACCCCATCCAAAACACATTCACTCGTGGACCAGTCTAACTCTACCACTGTCACAGCAGTTTCTACCCCACTTCCGTTACCGTCTCCTCCTCCTCCGCCACCACCTCTCATACTGCCACTATCTTCGTAGATTGTGAAGAGCAACAGTGAAGCCACACGAAGCGCATTGTATACGGCTGCAGAATAACGAGAAGGAATTGACATGAGTCCCACCATCTCTCCTACGATTGTGCAGTAAGCCTTGGCAGCATTGTTGATCAGGGTACCTCGTGATGTTTCTTTAGCCCCCTGAACCTCCGTTCCTCCCCCCACGAAAGCTGATACCGAATTATACAGATGCTGTAGCTGCAATATGGGATCAGCACCTTCCTCAGCCATCATTACTCTAGTCAATTATTACTTTTTTAATGGTAACACATGAGGAGGAATAGATGCAGGCATAAATAATAGAAGAAGGAAAGAAAAGAAAAAATTTTAAAGAAAAAAAAGCAAATGCAAAAAAGAGGGAAAAGAGATGAAAAAAAGGTTGAAGACCGTAGTGACAGAGAGAAATAAAAATGTGTGTTCATGTGCACACGTTCACACACACAAGAAAGGAAAAGGTAGTGAGTAGGAGGAGTTTAAACGTCCACCGCCGCCATTATGTGATTTTGCATGCAACGATGATGATCGTTGTTTTGGCAAGAAAAAAAAAAAAAACGAAAACAAAGATGCACAAAACACAACAACGGCAGCCAAAAATGAGAAGGTACGCGACCGCAGCAACGGGGAGAAGGAGGAGGGTGCGTCAATCCCAATCCTGCATGTCAAACCGTGAGAGATCGTTTAGCAGATCGATCTTGGCCGCCTCGGACTTGATTAATTTCTCGTCAATGTACCACTCCTGCTTCTCCAGCGGCTGCAAAGCCATTTTGCGCACACGACCATTTCGTTTCTTCTTCAGCTCTGAAGTAAAGAGAGAGCGGTAATTCTGCATATTCTGCCGCACCGTCTGCAAGTTTGCTTGACTCCACTCTTCACCCTCAACACCCGGCTGCTTCTGCCGCGTGTTGGGGGATATACTGTGACCGACGGCCAAGAAATTCTGCTGTTTCAAAGCAGTCGTGACTGTAGAACCATTCTCCCCAAAAAAATCATTCTCAAGATACGAAAACGACGGGGTCATCTCTGTCCAGTGGTGCGCTGGCATAGGACCACTCGCAGGCAGATACTCTGTGTATTCAAAACTCTCTTCAAACGCGAGGGGTTCCTCCTTAGCTGCTCCTTCGTTTTTCTTGTTGTTGTTGTTGTTGCTGTCGGAATCGTATCCCATTCCTTCATCATGGTGTCCGACGTTTCTTCTGTCCTTTCTTCGAAACACAACTAGATCCACATATAGTTGTGTGCGGTAGAAGAGATTCAGTTCATGTTCAATGCTCTCTCGAAAAAGCGGGTGGGCAAAGGCACGAATATATGCCATGTCACGGCGATGCACCGCCTCAGCTGGATCAAGCATCCCTGCCAATGTGTGACGCCGCTTCAGAATAAGTTCATAAGGCCCCTCGAGCGCGGATGTGACAACGTCACTGAGGGGCATTTCAAGATCTGGGCCAACCTTGGCACCCAATGGCATTGAGAGTGGTGCTGATGAAATGCGTTGTAGGGCACATTTCATATCAAACATTTTTGGCAATATGAAGGCAGCGTAACCACCGTCCTTCACAAGAGGAACCACCCGTTTACGCCCGTGTAGATGCCCGCTGTCGAACCCGGTAGAAGATGAAGCAGGAGATAACAGCTGTTGCACTATCTCACGAAGCACAGGCAAACGGCAGTGCGGGTGGCAAGAACCGGCGTCCAGCGCAGGGTGATCCAACCACCCAGATAAGCCCTGCAATAAAGACCAGGAAGGAAAGAGTGACCTAATAGGGGGGTGAAACACGACAAGATCAAAGGAATTGATTTCGATCTCCGCCGAGGCGGCAGTCTCAGGATTGTCGGGCATTTGGTGATGACGTGCCGTGCGACGACGGTGTGCTGCGGCTGCAGCCAGCACACTTTCCTTACTTGGTGAGAGCTGTCTCCGTTCTGTCACCTCTCTCCCCTCCGGCAGAACATCGCAACGCACAAATTGCACCCTCTTCGTTGCGTGTGATGTGCTTCGCCGCTCCCGTATATGCTCACGGTATGTTGCCTCTGAACTTCCCAGTGCCTGCATGGATACGTCGACGCCAACCAACTGTTGTGCACCGGCTTTCACAAGGAGCTCAGTCATGTAACCACTGTGGGAGCCACAGTCCAGCGCTGCAAACCCCGTGGATCCACCGTACCACGACGGCGGTGAGAAAGGCTCTGTAGCATGCCACGCAAACATCGCGTCATCTCGCGAAGATAAAAATGGGGAAGCGGTGTTGATGCTGTCCCTTTCTCCAGTGTGTTGCCCTACCACCTTTCCTGAGGGTTTTGTGCGGAGTAGCCACTGCAGCAGGTGAACATACGGCATCTGCTCGGCGCGTGATGAAGGGCAATACGTATCGTGCCATGGGTGCAACAAGTAACCACCACGGAGCCACTCTTTTTTTGTCTCCCCACCACCCCATCGCACACCACGATGGTAACGCATAAACGATTCTACAAGCCCCATGAGCTGCGCAAAAGAGACGTAATGCCCAGCGACTTCCAGGGAAGTGATGGGGAGCGCCGTGTCCATCCAATCGAGAAAGCTACCGATGATTGCCTCCTCACTCAAAAGATGGCCCTTTTCCTTCGTTTGACCACCACCAGAGCGCCAGAAGCAGTCTAGAAGGAATATGGGGAAATCATCCACCTCGTGTACCACATCACGCGGAAGAAGCACGTTTGTATGAAGTGCATCAAAAAACTGCTCCGCCATTAAATGAAGCTCCAATAACGTGCGTGCACCACCGCGGTTTGGCGCTGCTTCTAGAATATCCAACTCCCCCTCTCCGTCTTCATCGGCACGTGGCACTGCGGAATGGTGAACACCAGACAATTCCCACAACAGACTCCGCACATGCCTCCTGCAGTCACGAAGAGAACGAAAGACTATCGGGGAAGAAAGCGCCATCGTCGTCCCCGGTGGCGGTGATGATGATGATCGTGACATCGATGTCGGCGCAAAATGAGGATGAGAATGGCAGTAGTGTTGGTGTTGTTGATGCATAAATGGCAAAGAACTACTGCCGCCGCTAGCGGTACGCACTAAAGCACCACATACGTGTCGACACCCCCAATGTCGGCGTAAGAAGAGAAGCATATCGCACACCTCTTTTCCCTCCCCCTTCCACCTCCTACTCCCCATACCACGGGCAGACACGCGCCAACAAATACAGACAGAAAAAGGGAGGAAAGAAAAGCGAGAGGCACATTCGTAGGGGGGGAGGGGGGAATAAACGCAGCTTAGTTCCACTCAAGCACACAGTTCATTCAAGCATATTAAAATGGAAGCAAAGAGAGATTAAAAGGGGAAATTGTTGTGAGGAAAAAAGAATAGCAGCAGTCTCCATCATCATCGGCGATTCTTCTTTTTACCCTTAGCCGTCTTTTTACCGTGTCCCTTTCGGGAGTGTTGCTTAATCTTGCGGATCTTTGTGAGTTCCTTCATCATTCGCAGTCGCGGTTTTGTCCTGGTGGGTCCCTTTAGCTCCTTCTTCAGCCGCAGCATCTCCTGTTCAACCACCGCCGGGAGGTCGGAGAAATCGTTCGCTGGCAGTTGCAAAGCAGCACCTTTAGCATCAGTTGTTGTAGACCTTCCAAGGTTCAACGGCTTCACCTCCACCGTGACGTAATCATCAAGGAGACTGCTGCACTGCAACGTCGGGGCATCATGGTCCCCCACACACATAGCAGACGGCATGACGTGAACGGTCCTATCCGCATCCACTAGCCGGTAATGTCCACCAGCAGCTACTCCATCATCTGCTACCCCCACGTTGGTGGCTTCCTTTTCCTCCACCCCCAGCCCGTCATGTTCACTCTCGACGCAGTTTTTCGGCAGTTTGTAGACAAAATTGGGCAAAATGGGGACCGCAGCAAAGCGGTTGTACGCCTGTCGTGCCTCCTCACGTTGGGCGCGACGTGTCTTTGCATTCTCTCTTTTTAACTTCTGTTTCATGTCAACAAAGGCCCTCACACGTCGTTCGTTCTTATTCTTGTGCATTGTAAGAAGAAACTCGCGACGACCATCTTCATCAAATGTGATGGCTTTCACCCGCCTATGGTTGCTACTGTCGCTGCTACCGTTCTTGCCCCCACGTGACGCCTGTCCCGCAGCACCTTTAGCGCGTGTGCGCTGGTAGTTTTCATAGCGGTCGCATTTAAAGCCTTTTTTCTCGCGTTTCTTCCGGGCTCCCTTGCCACCGCCATCATCATGAGCAGAAGCCTTCACCATCTGCGCAGGTTTCAGATCAACGGCACACTTTTGCAACCGCTGGAGATTAGAAAAAGTAAGAAGAGGCGACAGTAAAAAAAAGAAAAAAGAAGAGAAATGCACTAAAACTATAAAATAAAAAACAAAGACGATGCGTAGCGCAGGCTTTCTACACCCCATCACCAGAACAAAAAAACAAAACGCATGCTCCTTCCGTGGCCTCCCCGCATACTTCACGACGAATTTAAAAACAACAGCCATGACACAACGGGTGTGAGTGAGAAAAAATGTCCCGATTCAAACCCAGAAGAACCACGTCATCCAGAAAATTGCATGTCTCTCTCTTCCATACAGGGGCGTGAAAACGACAACATGCACCATGAGTTTGGCAACAGCCACTAGAGTTGGCTCACTCACTTCACGCATTCCAGATTGAATCTTCCCATTCACAAGTAACTAAATCCTCCACCCTCACATCCTCTAATATTACATTTAAGTTTGTCGCTTTGCAGCAAACATCCGGGGTGGTACGCCTCCGTTGCGAGATGCAACGAGAAAAAACCGGTAGCGAAGACGACTAGGCGTGGGCACTTCAGTGCGCAAACGGTGTGAGAATGACGCACATCTTAGACAACCTCCAATCATGCGGCTACAAAAAAAAAGCATGAACAAAAAAAAGAAGGTGGGAAAAAAGAAAATGTTTTTTTTTTTTGTGTGTGTCTTTGGGGGGGATTTGATTTCGCGTGTGTGTGCGCATGCATCGTGCGACACCACCATCTACGCCGGCACCAAACGGCGGTTTGACCAAGCAAATATATATATATATATATATATATATATATATATATATATATATATATATATATATATATATATATATATATATAAAGAGAGAGAGAGATGATGAAAAATTGAAGATAGAAGCAAGCGCACAATTGCGTGCAACTACGTGTGCTCGGATATATTAAAAATAAAAATATTTTTCGCCTTCTGCTCCGCGTTGGCGGCCTTTTCTTTCTCCTCCCACCCCGGTCCTCCCAGTCCATCAACCTAAAAAGCGAGAAAAAGACGCAAATAAAACGACAACATCAACAATGGTCATAATAATGATATCAACAGAAAAAAAAAAAAGAACCCACAAAAAAAAAAAAAAACTACCTCGTTTTGTAGTCATACTGACACTTCTATCCACTACAGACACACTATCGGTGTAAATTTCACCGTTTTTTGTCCATCTCTTACCGCACACACACACACACCATCCCCCCTTACGCAGGAACAGAGAGTCCAGGTATAGATGCATGTGCAGACACCCAGGGGACCGCACAACTACCCACAACCTTCTTCTTCGGTTTGTTCTCCGCTTTTACAGTTCCTCATGTGGCTCATTTCTGACCAAAACTTATGCCGCGGGCAATGTTCTTCTCCAACTCCGCAACGCATTTTTCCATGAGATTCTCCTCGTACTTGTTGAGCTGCGGCTTGTGCACCTTGACCACTCCGTTCTTGCCAAGCTCCACAGGACAACTGAAGTACTGAAGTCCTGGCATGATGTCGGTCTGAATGAAAGTGCACTCAACCACGCCACTGTCACCACGGATGGCCTTGAGAACAGATACGGCCCACTCAGATCCGGCGTATGCCATCGACAGCGTAGCGGAGCCCGCACCATCCTTTGCCTGCACCACCTCGTCACCGCCGTATTGCACACGGTGGGTGATGGCTTTTATTTGGTTTTCTGATAACTCCACTCCCGCCTGAGAAAGGAGTGGCACAATAGATGGACCACTGTGACCACCAACCACAGGAACATTGATATCGTAGGGACTTTTCCCGACTGCCTCTGCCACAAATGTCCGTGCACGAACAACGTCGAGTGTCGTCACACCAAAGAGCCGTGCAGGATCAAACACACCAGCCTTTTTGAGTGTTTCGGCTGCAATAGGCACTGTGCTGTTGACAGGGTTTGAGATGATCCCGATGATAGCCTTGGGACACACCTTGGTGCATGCCGAAACCAGGTCGCGCACAATCGTGGCATTGGTGTTAAAGAGATCGTCGCGACTCATTCCCGGCTTGCGAGGCACACCAGCGGGAATCAAAACAACATCAGCATTTTCAAGCGTCTTACTAATTTCTTCTTTCCCGTACCCCGTCACTTTTGCGGGGGAGCATATGTGCGACAGATCGGCAGCCACACCCGGTGCCCCACGGATATCGTAGCAGCTGAGTTCGGAGACCAATGGGCAGTTTTTCATCAGAAGAGAGAGTGGCTGGCCAATGCCACCAGCAGCACCGAGAATGGCAACCTTGCTGTAACGTAGAGCGCAAGCACGCATTGTTTGTACTTTAAATGTAAATTTTTTCAATATGTTTAGATTGTACGCGGAAACTTATTGCATATTCAGCAGTGGTAAAGGGAAAAGACAATGAATAGCATGCGTACACGGTTGTGGAGGCACAGAAGAAGAGGAAAAAGGACGGAAAAGAAAAAGAAAAACAGAGTATATGTTACAAATGTGAAGTATACGTGGAATTAATTTCCCCCTTTCCTGGGCACACACACACACACACACAAGTGACACCTCACTGCACCGTAGCACTGCAAGCGCTGTCAATTGCCATTCCAGAAGCAAAGCGCAGCCCCGCCTCCACGTCCTCCAGAATAAGGGGCACGGCAGCTTCCACCAATTCCCCCTCGTAAGGCGTCATCAGGCCAAGCGGCAACAATTTTTCCACACCCTCCTCTCCAAGCTCTACACGCGAGCCGAAAAAGGGGGTCTCTTTTCGTATATTAGACTCCACAAAGGCACATTCCACGATACCACGGTCACCCCGCAGCGCCTTCAGTAGTGATACGGACCACTCCAGCGCTGCACACGCCAGTGACAAGCTCATCTGAGGGGCCGCATTAAAGGAGTGCAGTGGCTGCTCATCTATAGCAGTAGGGGTGATGGTGTCATCCGAGACGGGAGAAGCGTGAGACTGAAGCTTCTTGCATATCTCCACAACGCGTTCATGGGGGATGTGTAACCCCGTCTGCGTCACGAGCGGGCATGCCGTTGCACCACCTCTACCACCCACGACCGGTATATTCACATCGTAAGGATTCATCTGTAACTCTTGTGCCACGAGCGTCCGTGTGCGCATCACGTCAAGTGTCGTAACACCAAACAACTTACGTGGATCAAAGACACCGTGTCGCAGCAGCACTTCCCGTGCGAGCGGCACAAGCGCATTGGTGGGATTCGAAACGATACCAATAATTGCCTTTGGGGATGTCTTCGCCACCGCATCTATTGCCAGCATCACCTCCGGCACGGAGTCGGCCAAAGCAATGCTACGGTGTGCCGGGAGAGGTTCACAGTTGTTTCCCGCACAGACTAGAACTAGTTGAGTTCCGCGTAAAGCAAACTCCCACTCATTGGGGTCATCGATAGCCCTCACAATAGTGGCAGTGTCGATGTGAGAAAGGTCTGTAGTCAATCCACGTGCCGAGACCCTACTCGGGGTGCAGGCGGCACTCCTCCCACTGCTGCAGCAACACACTTCAGTCACATGAGGGCAAAGTTTCAACAAGAACGAGAGTTGTTGCCCTACTGCTGTCGTTGCCCCAAACACCACCACCTTCCCAACAGCCTTTTTGTGGGCCGCCCTACGGAAGAAAAAAACCATGAAGTTTGCTAGTATAGGTGTTTGTATGCGTAGAGTCAGAGTTTATGCTTGAAAAAGAAAATGCGAAAACCACCAGCCACAGATCACAAGAAGGAAAAAAAGGAGATTCAGTGAAAATGATATTCACAAGGGACGAACAGAAAAGAAAAAAGAAAAAAAGGTTTCCGTTCTAGTGCGTGTTAAGGAAAGAATAAAGCAAAAAATGTTCTTGCAGAAGACGATGGTGCCGCCCTACTGACGACAACCACACCGCACCGCAACAGAAATCCTCAATCAACTCCACCGTGAAAACAGTTTGGACCACCACGGGCGGTGTTTGGAAGCAATAATCGAATCCAGTACACCGCATATGAGTAGGTGTACGGTGTCAAGTGTTGCGCATCCGTCTACGGAATGCCATAACCGCTCGTCCTCGTATACAAGTCGCAGGGAAGACAAATTCTCGTGAAATTTGGCAAGCCGTTGTGCAACAGCGTCTTTAGTATCTTCAGCTCGCTGCACCAGTGGTTCCCCAGTTATGTCATCACGCCCTTTCACAACGGGGGGATTGTACAAAGAGTGGTACAAACGGCCCGAGCCTGGATGCACCCAGCGCCCGGCATAACGGTCAATCAACAAACGATCAGCGAAGTTAAGCACTACAATACCATCTGGATTTACCCCCTCCTCTTCCAACAGACGTGCCTGTTCAATCGTCTTTGGGAAGCCATCGAGGATGAAACCGTTAATGCAATCCGGTCCTCTTGTGGTCTCTGCGATAACACGTGCCAATAGCACATCTGGAATGGTTTTCCCCTCGTCAAGAAGACGTCTGAGACTCTCGTTTAGCCTCGTCCCGCCGTACTCCACCGCGTGAGCGACTGCCTCATTGGCGGTGATATGGCACACGCCGTATCGTTCTTTCAGCACCGTGCTGACGGAGGTCTTTCCACTGCCTGGAGGTCCCAAAAGAAATACATGCATCCCCTCTTCACGTTGTGGAGAAAAAGAGGAAATTCACCGCCCTCTTACCTTTGCACGCTATTCCCACTCTTGCGGCACGCATTAAGGGCACACCGGGAAGGGGGGGGAGAAAGAGAACCACTTACTTACACGTGTTCAACAGTGGAAGTAGGCATGCACGGAAACGGTACAAAAACCATATTAAAAAAAAAAAGAGCAGTTAGTTTAACGGCGTGTGGCAGTGCCAATGCGGGTGTTCCAGCCATCAGCCTACAACAACAGGCGATAAACAGGGAGAGCAAGTAGTGCAGTCCCAATATAGCTTCTTTCTCCTTCACACCACCGACTTCGTGGTAAGATGCGAGAAACGGGTGTAGCGGAGAGGCCAAGAAAGAGAACGATTGAAGAACGTAAAGAGGCGCGTGGGCATATCCAGGCGCAGCAGAATAGCAGAGGCCACTATGGAGATGAAATACTTGTGATATGCCAAGTCAACAGAAGTTCATTTAAGGAAGAAAAAAAAAAACAGAAGAGAGGGAAGAAAAATTCATGAAGAAAGAATAGGAAGAAGGGTCGCACGAACACACCAGCATCAATCAAAGGATGAATGAGAGGGGGAAGTGGGAAAACACCGACACTGCCGCCCCCCTACCACGCATCAGACACCACCTCTCTCCAATGGCAAAGGGAAATCTTAATAACGGCAAGAAAAGATCAGTAACAACTCCTCAGACGGCAAGAGGCATCCACAACCAAAACAGACCGACATAATCCTCATTGAAGAAAAGTGCACACCCATTATGTAACCCCCATGGTCAACAACACTGTCGTCATAACCGCAGCACAGTATCTCAACCAAAGCGATACAACATTTACGATGACCCCCTCCAAAAAAAAAAAAAAGAAAAATTGTGTGGCAATAATGTTCGTCGTTAGGAGCCGATACTAATATGTGTATTACACACACACACAAAAAAAAAAAAACAGAGAAGCGCGTCGAAGAAGTGTACAAATGTGAAGAAGAAGAAACGGAAAGACGACGACAAATGTGACATATCTGTCTCCCATAGGCATCGCCTCCCCACCTATCATTATATGCTTAATATTAATAGGATGGCATGCCGTGTAATTCATCATTTTGCACCCATATTCAGAACTCCCTGTTTCTTACCACTACTACTGCTGCTTCTACCACCACCCTTCTTCGCCCTCACAGCATCGTGTCTTGCTTTCCCTAACGGATTGTGCTAATGTTCACCTTCGCCAATCTTATATGTTGCACTTACTATGCGGTGGTTCGTCTTTTTAGCCCAAAGCGAAGAGCAATAGGATCAAGAATTAACATTAGCGTCCGTCGCAGGTCCTCAACAGGACGGTTAGCATCAACACGCTCAAGGAGACCCTTTGCCGCGAAGTACTCCAACAGTGGTTCTGATGTCTTGTGAAATGCCTCAAGACGTTTCGACACCACCTCCCTTCGATCATCTTGGCGCTGTATCAAGGGCTCACCAGTGACATCGTCCTTACCCTGCTCCTTTGGGGGTCGAAATATTTCGTGGTACGTGCGACCGCTGGACCGGTGAACCCACCGGCCACTCGTGCGCGCAATTATTACGTCGTCGGGTGCATCAAACTGAATGGCCTTGTCCACCTTTTCACCCGCGGCCTCCATCATCTGCGCCTGTCGCAAAGTCCTCGGGTAGCCGTCAAGGACATAGCCATAGACACACTCGGGCTTTACAATTTTTTCCTTTACTATGCCGAAGACAATCTCGTCCGAGACGAGCCCACCGGCATCCATTGTGGCCTTTGCCTTCATTCCATACGGCGATTTATTCGCGACGGCCTCGCGAAGCAGATCGCCGGTTGAGATATGGCAGATACCGTAGCGCTCGGTAACGAAGGGACTTTGTGTCCCCTTCCCGCAGCCGGGAGCACCCATCAACACCAACTTCATGATCTTTTTTGTAGTGTCGTTATACTTCACTTAATCTTGAAAGAGGAGGTTGTGAGAAACAAAAGCGGCATGCGAAGAGTCAGCAAGGCATGCAGACAGAAGAAAGAGAAACCAACAAATAGACTCAGCATATATACAAATATATATATATATATATATATATATATATATTGTGTGTATGTGTATGTGTATAAATAGAGGGGGTGAGGCAGGATGCATATGCATGTACAAGAAAAAATGATGGAGCGACCAGGCAGAAAAAAAAAACGGAAGTGTAAAAATACATTAAGCACTCCCACCACATATATATATATATATATATATATATATATGTATACGCACACATAAAAGAAGAAATCCCACCGAACGAGTGAATCACCCAGAGAACATGTCGCTACACCACCACCCAACATGTGACGTAATAGTACAAGCAAATCATTGAAAGGTATAGCCGAAAATAAATCAGCGTGCAAAGAAGAAAATGGCAAAGAAAAAAAAACAAGAATGCCAAATAAATGGGGAAAAAAAAAAGGGACACATAACACAAAACGCAGTGTCTTCCCCTTTTTTTTTTTACCCCGGGTGGGTGGGCGGGGAAGGGAATAGTTTCGTTGATTTATAGGATCTTGTCACCTTTGCTTCCTCGTCCACACCTCACCTCCTCGCTACTTCAATCAAAGATCGTCTGATGCATCACCATTGCCATCATCGAGAATATAGTAACCCTGATACTTTCTCATCATGCAGCTGGGCCATCCAGCCCTTCAAGTGCCATAGCACCATAGCGCTTTAGCAATTCTTCGGGGGGAAGAGGCGGGAAAAGCAGTCGACATATCTGTGAGAGTCTTTCGTACTTTGGATATCCGAGCTCGTTCACAGGCAGCAGCTGCACCGCCGCCCCGTTGGTCAAACGCTTGTCATCGTTGTCAATTGACCATTTCACAGCAAGACAGCTACCGTGGCAGTCGTTGCTGTAGCAACGGAGCTTAATTGATCCGTACGTAAGATACAGCTGGGGGTATGTGGCACGATGTTCTCGACCCTGATTCAAGCAGAATTTTGACAACTTCTGTTGCGCATAGTAGGCGCGAATGCCATCCTGGTACTGCACGCGAATGTGTTCCCCCGTTATCGGGGGTAATACTCGCAAACTTCCATTTCCCTCGTTGCAGCGGACACCGTCGTATGCAGCGGAGAGGCACCGATAAACTTCAGCCACGAGGTCTTTCATTCGTCTGTCATGTATAGGCACACGAACACCATCTCGGTGTGGTGGCCTCGGTATAAAAAAGGGATTACATGGAGTGGTCCTGGTCGACACAACTGCACCCTTACCACTCGTCTTGGAGTCCATCGTCACAAGACGAAGTGTAACGGTATTTTCCCTATCACCTCCCACGGCGGCACAGTTGTCACGTTGCACAGTTGCCATATCAAACACCACACGTGCAATCTCCTGTTGACGCTCCTCTTCTGTGCCACAGTCATGCAAAAGATATGGCGAGTACGCAGAGAGGAAAGCATTGAGATCCCCGTCGGCTATTCCTGTCACCGTCGGCACGAGAGGTAAGAAGAAACGGAAGAAAAAAAAGAGTTTTGTGAGCATCCTATGCTGTTGCCTTTCATGACCTTCAGACACTGATGCCAGGTCTCGTATATATGAGAGATCTATTTGGTGCACTACTGTCAGCGCAGCCGCGCCGATACGAATGTCAGGGATACTGGTGGCTCTCGCATGCAACTCATTGTGAGCCAATATCATAAGATCAAGTCCCGCCGCGTCCAAAGGGCAGAAAACATCAGGTGACAGCGCCTTTACGTTGTATGGTAAGCGAAAAGCACGCCATCGCGTGTATACGCCAAAATCTATGCAGCGAAGCAGCATGCGGTGAAGACACGAAGTCTCATGTGCTCCTGGTTTCGAAAGAGACTCATCAAGTTCCTCTCGAAGGCTCATCATGAATCGATGCAGCTCCCGTACATTAGCAAAAGCTGTGTTGGTGTCTAGGCGGAAGTGGATGTGGAAGCTGATCTTGCTATCGCTTTCACTGAGCAAATTATTGGCCTTGTCATCCTCTTTCTCGCTCCCGTCACCACCAGCCGATACCCCACTCCTGCCAGACACAAGCACCGAACTTGTTAACACCGCACAGTGTTGCAACCGGGCACCCGTCACCGTCTCCACCTTATCACGAAGAAAGTGTAATATTTGTCCCAACCACCGCTCCACAACGCCAGGCGTCGCATGGTTGGAAGAAAAAGAGGATAATGATGATGGCGATGAGCAAGTGTGAGTTTCGTCATCCTTTTCTACCACTTTTTCCACTATCTCATCTTCTGTTTGCCAGTCGAAAGGTGGATGACAGTCAATGTCGAAGAAAGGATCTACCGCAGCATCCTCATCTACCAAGGCATATAGATTGCGGTTGTAACATAGCGGGATCGCCTTGACGAAGGTGGCGAGCTCCTGCTTGGGCAAAACGTTGAACAATTTCCCACTAGACCCGTTACGCTTGTCCGCAGCGAGAACAATTAAACCCTGATTCGTCTCATAGTGATGCTGCGCCACAGCATCTAACCTTGTAGAATAAAATGAGGAAGGAATGTTTCGCGGGTCTGGACGTTTAATTAAAACAGCAGCATGCAATGGAGATGGCATCGTCAATGCTCGACCACCTTTCGAGCCATCACTACTACTACTAACACCTGAAGAGTACAGCATTGGGTGATGGTGCGAAGCGGCGCGCCAGTACTGGTCAACTGGCACGGCAACTGCATCGAAGCATTCCCCGATGATATGCCGGGCATCATCAACCGACAGATCGGTTTCCGATGACGGAATTGCAGAACGGATGTGCAGTGCGCCAGCACTAGGACCAGTAACAATAAAAATGGAATTTACTGATGTCCCACCGTATGTCTCGTGTCGTGAAGCCTTTCTCTGCGGCTCCATTTCCGTCTTCAACTAGAAGTGAATTTCGTGTGTGTGTGTGTGTGTGTGTGTTTGCCGATGGGAAAGCGTATTTGGACAGGAGTAAAAATGAAGATGAGAAGAATCAAAAAACAAAAAGAAACATCTTATGTTTCCCTCCAGCTGATGTGCGCCATGAACAAAGAAACGAAAGTGATGCGAAGCAGGGGGGCAAATCCGCATAGCGGCATGACAAAGATCATTCCGAGAGGGGGAAAGAGGCAGAAGAATGAACAATTCCCCCCAAAAAGAGATGCATATGTTTTGCGTAGACATCGTTTTTTTTTTTTCTGTCTCCGTCTCCTCCGTATTTGATTGGTCAATCCGGCCTCGTAACTAGTCGGTCCGTCAAAGCAGACGTCTACGTGCTTCTCTCCATAACTTACTCATTGCCACCCGAGATGCCGATGCAATGATAAAATACGCAGCGACTGTTCAACTTCCGACGAGCACCTGTCACTTCGGTAAATGCAATCCAAAAGCATAGAGAATTGTGGAGAAAAGGCATCCATGGCACTGTCAGTTTCTTCAGTCCTTCTCAACACATGGGATACGAGATCCAGTCGTGCAGAAAGGCATCTTTCTTCAATTAGTTTTGTCAAACATAGACTTATCGTACCATGTGACATTGAGAGTCGGCTCGCCGCTTTCTTCAGGTCAAGATGTGCAAAGCAACTTGCATACCACTTAACCACCACCTTTTCAAACTGGCAGATGAGAAAGTGGCAATGTTTATACGCGAACAGATCCATCTGAAGATAGGTGGAGATCAGGGCAGATGCCATGCGAGGCGTCTCCACAAACCTGGCCCCCTGCAAGGCCTCAACGAACACTTGAGCACCGGGCACAACATCCCAGAGCTGCATGATATCTGCTGAGGTGATCAATTCCATCGCTTCAATACGTGGAAGTTCCTGAAGAGCACAAAACAGCACCATAACACCTAGATGAGGTGCTGATGTAATGAACTCCCCTACGAAACTCCTCAGATGACCAATCACCGGTAGTGATCCAAAGGTGCAAAGGCGTGCGTCAATTGACATGGGGACCTGTGCCGCACTACGCTTGATAAGAAGATCCTCAGCTGCAGGGACCCATCCCGCCCCGCGCAGACCTTTCGGTGTGAATGTGCGAACGAATCCGGAAAAATCTTCGTTGTTAAACATGCAGAGTGCTCGTACAATAGAGAAAAACAAGACAAACTCTTCAATCTTTGATATCACTTCTTCCAGCGTGGCCCTCTGAGCCCCCATATGCGATAAATTGCTAACTTGTGCTGAATGAAGGCATTGTACCGCCTGTGTGATGAGTGCAGCTGTTGACGTCTCCACGAGACCCCAAACAACGTCCAGCCTCTCCACACCCAGCCATAACTCCACATTTCGCCGAATAATCTCCAGCTGCAGAATGATAAACTGCATTTTGTTGGAGCTTTGGTTCAGTTGGTGCATCTCCCTGGCCATCTCGAGGAGATGCTTGAAGATCTCGCTCATCGATTTATAGTCCTGCATATCAGCAAATATCTCTGCTGCCTTTAGTTCTTCCTTCAGCTCTCCAAAATCTGCCCCCTCTAAGCGACTTCGCTTTGGATGCGAACGAATGTTTTTTTCCACTTCATTCTCGTCATGATCCCACCGCAGTCGGTGTAATACGCCTTCAGCTACCCGCATTGCAGCCTCAGCCCGTGCGCCAACTACAGCCACGTCTTCTTGGAGCAGCAAGCAGTCTCTATCACACAAAAATTCACTTTGGGCACAGAAAAAAAGAAATCGCCTAATATCACCGACAGAAATCCCTGCCTTGAGATGCTCCACTGCAATCGTTAAATAGCGATCACGAAGAGAAGCATCAAGCTTCCCAATGCTGAGACTGCTACGAGAGAGGATGTGCCACACACGACAGTACTGCTGCCGTTTTGGCGCACCATCCAAAACGATTTCGACGGAGAATTCCATGTACTACACCTCACGTCGTACTGACAGCAACAGAAAAGAAAATGTCGCTTTTTTATTGTGTACAGGGCGAAACAGTAGCCTTGCCGTCTTGTAATAATTGTGACAACAGACTCCCAGCCCCTACTTCCTGCACGAGGAGGGAACCAAGGCAATGAGAGAGGGAAGCTAAATACCCCACCTGCCTTGAGAAAGAAAAAAAAAAGCAAGGGAAGAAAAAAAAAGGGGGTGTAAATTACTGGACGAAGTACATACAAGAGGAAAGTAAACAATAGAGAAAAAGTGGATGCACACTTCCCTACTTGCTCAACGCCACCTATATATATATGGTTTTTTGATGAAACTGGGGCATCATACTCTATCGCCCGCCTCATAGCCGCGCTTTCGTTTGCGTTTCACTTCCAAACACGGCAACCCTGATTCAGATGGTGGAGCAGCACGTGTCGCGAAAAGGGTAATCTACGCAAAAACATCGCTTGTTGCTTCACCAAGCAGTAACGAGAAAAGTGAGAAGAGGAAGGACAATATTAACCCAGTTTGAAGCTCTCATGCCACGCCGCCATCCACTCAACGCACCCTGGAAGAGTAAAATATCAATCAACCTTGGTGGCTCCAAAGATTTGCTCAAGGAGATTGTGTGGTCTGCAGGCCAAGTGTGCAGATTAATGCGGCAGTAGCGCGTAGGGATCAACACGTCACCGCTCCCTGATAAAAGGGATAGCCTGTAGTCCGCCGTGCGGTATGTTAGAAAACGTTACGTGCACCATCCGCATGAACACAGAACGATATGCATCCACTGCGGTGAGAGATGATGTCTGCAGCCTTAGGCAGTTTGAGTGGTCAGGGAAACTCCCCACACGACGACAGTGATCTGCAAAAAAAAAAACTTTGTTTTTCTTTTTACCATACTTTTCGGCGCGCTTCATAAGTCAATGAAGGAGCGGCATAACTTTCCTTCTCGCTTCCATAAAATTCCGTGAGCAGCGACATCCCCACTTCGGGGAAGGATGCACTTCAGAGGAGATTCACCAACAGCATCAGTCAAACCAGCAAATAATTCGGCGACCACCGGTAGCACCAGCACAGTAGACGTCGTCATGGGTCGTGAAGCCCACATTCCCACCCTGTGAAAGCACAAAGCAGTGAGGTTTCGTGGGTGGCCGCATAGGAAGTCTAAGCCATCTCCCAAGCAAACCACAACAGCATTGAAAAAAAAAGAGAGAAAGAGTGAAATACAAATAACGGAGAAAAAACACCCGCACACACAGACATATACAAGAGGGAGGGGGGGGGGGGGGGGAGCGCTGATGCATGAAGAAAAAAACGTAATTCTTTCAGAAGGAAGCGCAAACATGTGAGCTGCAAATAAAGAACATTACTCCACATTCAATGACTTTAAAATGTAGATAAAGCAACTGTCTTCACAGAAATAGGCAAAATGAATAAGCTGAAGAGTAATTGACGTATTCCATATCCCAAGCAGCTATATACATGTATACATATATATATATATATATATATATATATATATATATGTATGCAAATATTGCTCTCGAAGAAGGCCCTGTATTCAACCTCTATTCATACACGGAATCAGGCGGGGAAGAAGCCACAATAATCATGTCGCTGCGCTTCCCTCAACATGAAAGAGGTAACATGTCGCCAAGCACGTGCACTCAAAGAGAGGGAAACCTCCTCCAACACAAATACAGAAAAAAAAAAACCGCCACTTGATGGTCTATTTTTTTGTTTGTTTGGTGGGTGGGTGTGTGGTACCTCCACAACACCTCCCGGCGACGGCACGTGACGGCTTTTTATTCTCGTTTTTGGGGGGTTGGGAGGAGGCAGACAGCCAGAAAAATACCGTCCATAAAATCCCGCACACCCCGCTTCTTCCAGAAGAATTTTAAAAAAAGGAGCGAAAAAAAAAAATGATGGGTATTCAAGGAAAATTGTTTCTCGGTAGACCACCGCCACCCCTGGAGGACATCTCCCAGAGGTATCCAAATGATCATACAGCCACACACACACACAGAGAGAGAGATATTCACGTATATATATATATATATATATATATATATATATAGCTAGAAGGCAGACATTCCTTTTTTTCTTTTCGTTTTACTTCTGCGCAAGATGAAATACATGCTTGCTTACAGACCTCCTGAAATGTCTCTTATTTCACACCCTCAGACTTATAAAACTGCCTCGCGTGCGCAGTGCAACAATACCATGATGGTACCCGTAGGAGAACAAATTAAAAGAAAATACACACTGACACGCACACCCTTCAACCATTGTATTTTTTTTTCTTTTTTTGAAGAAAAAAAGAAGCCGGTAAAAAACATCAAGACAAAGAAATTTGGAAAGTAAATATGCAGGTGCAGAAAAAAAATTATATATATATATATATATATTGCACCTGATGGCCTCCCCCCGTCGTACATTTCTTCGTTGCCCCTTTTTTTTCACGTGTTTGCCCCTTCTTGGCTTTGCCTAACTTACTTAGTTTTTCTTCACCACTTACTCCGTGAAAAATACGCATGCACGCAGTCCCACAAACAACCACACCTCGATAATAGAGATGCAAGTAAATTTAAAGGTGATTCTTTCTCGGTTGCCACTTACCCTTTTCGTACCCCTCGACACTCTTGTAGCCCGAGTTCTTGATAAACTCATAGGCCTCGGCAGGCCCACGGGACCCCGCTTGGTATGGAATTGTCTCTACCTCGCCGCGATCAATGGCGTTAAGAAGAGGGGTGTAAATATTCCACGCAGCGTCCAACTCATCTTTTCGAACGAAGTTGGTAGAGTTTCCCAGCAAAGCCTCTTGAATTAGGCTTTCATATGCATCTGGAAGCGTCACATCGTAGCGATGCTCGTACGTGAGGTCAAGTTCAGTCTGATGCGTGTCACGCAGCACCCCTGGCGTCTTGGCGGTGAGCCTCAGGTACATCGCCTCTGACGGCTGCGCTCGAATAACAAGTTCATTGCGCTGAGCTGCGCTACCGAATGGGCGTATCTCATCCTTGAATTGGATATGAATACCGAAGAATCGCTCGTCCAGTGCTTTTCCAGCCATCAAAATAAACGGCACACCATGCCAGCGGTCATTGTTAATAAAAAGCTTCATGACCACAAAGGTGGCGCAACGGCTTCCCGGAGGCACTGTTGGGTCATCTAGGTACCCAGGCATTGAACCATCCTCCGATCCTGTATACTGGCCCAACACGCAGTCTGCAGGAGTAACGGGATCCACGTGTTTGAGAGCGAGCACCTTCTCGTCACGGATGTCCTCGGGATCAAGCGAACGAGGTTTCTCCATCACCAAGAGCGAAAGAATCTGCGTGAGGTGATTTTGCACCACGTCGCGGATGATTCCCAAAGGGTCAAAGTAACCACCACGCCCCTCCGCGCCGATCAATTCCTTGAACGTAATGCGTACACACGCAATATTGCTGCTGTTCCAGAGAGCGGAAAATACACGGTTGGCAAAACGCGTTACGACGATATTTTGCACCATTTCTTTCCCCAGATAATGATCAATACGGTAAATCTGCGACTCGTCAAAAAGCGGTGCCAGTTTCTCGGATAGCTCGGCAGAACTCTGTGCATCGTGACCAAAGGGCTTTTCAACAATAATGCGCACCCAGCCCAGACCCGGCTTCTGCATGACTTTCTTGCTGAGGCGGCTACAAGCGGGGATAAAGACTGCGGGTGGCAGCGCAAGGTAGAACAGACGGTTTCCACCCTTCTCCTTAGCTTCGCAAGATTCCTCCATACGAGAAATGGTGCTGTTCAACTGCTCAAAATCATTCACTGAGTCATACGAGCCAGATATGTAGCTGATGCAGCGTAGAAAGCTATTGATATGGCATCCACGAACCTGCAGACGCGAAAAAAACTTTGCAAGTGTATTCTTTTTCCAAGACTCTACGTCATCAATTTTAGAACGGGCATAGCCAACAATATTAACATGCCGCGGTAGCATGCCGCTGCAGTAGAGCTGAAATAACGCCGGGAACGTCTTCCTCTTGGCCAAATCACCGCTTGCGCCAAGAACAACGATAGTGAGGGCACGTTCTTTCAGCTCTGGTGGAACCAAATCAGGAATAGCTTCGCAGAACTCCCCCCGCACCTCTGTCGCCACCTTCTTGACGTTTGCCATCACATAATCGGATATGTCTTCCGGCCGCTCAAGCAGCACCCTCTCACGAAAGGTGTCGAAAAACTTGTCCACTACTTTGTGGAACGAAGGATGAGCATCGGTGTTTTCCAATTTTGCCTCCATTTTTTTTTTTTCCTTTTTGCGCAGAAGCACGAGAGGGAGGTGGCAACTCTCCCTTTCTCTCTTCTCCTTTCCTTTGCTTTTCGTATACCAATAGAAGCCTATTAAACCTAATCCCCTGAGCGGCTTCTTCTTCAATAGAGAAATGAGTAGGAATGTAACTTTACCCCAACCTTCCTTGCTAGATCCTTCCAAGACGAGTTTGAAAGACAAGCGTAATTCATGGAAGCACGCAAATGTCCCCTTATACACACACACACACACACAGAGAGAGAGAGTGAGAAGCGAATACATATTGCCATAATGGGAAAATTAAAAATATGGTTGCAGAATGTGGCATTTTGTCTAGAAAACAACACAAAGAATATATGTTCACGCATGTAAAAATGCGCCTAGGCAATAACTCCTGACTCAGGGGAAATATAAAAATAAAAATAAAAACTTTTGTCTGGTTGTAGACTTTCTTGTCCGTTCGGAATATATATATATATATATACATATGTATATATTGTGCTTGCAAACCGGATGCCACTCTGCAACACAAAAACAAACAAAACGTGCCACTTGTGTTAAATGGCACCGATATAAGCTGTTTGCATGAATATCACACAGCAGTCTTGCCATGCCAGTCAGGCTGGGAGGGGCTTGAGATCCCTCACGCCAAGTTCCAGCAATTTCTGGAAGGCTTTA
Organism: Trypanosoma platydactyli; assembly: GCA_030849675.1. Taxonomy (NCBI): domain Eukaryota; phylum Euglenozoa; class Kinetoplastea; order Trypanosomatida; family Trypanosomatidae; genus Trypanosoma; species Trypanosoma platydactyli. The sequence continues at coordinate 125,818 of JASANU010000898.1, forward strand.
GCAAAATTTGTGCAGAACACATCGTTGTCAGCCGCGTATCTTTTTGCAATGGTGCGATATTTGTCGTCCAGCATGATAGCCATATCTGAGGGGAGCATCATAAGGTTCTTTGTGGATCTGTCCATAAACTGCAAATTTGCCACCTTGGGATTCACCACCCATTCGTTGTTGAAGAGCTCCGTAAAGAAGGAGTTGTCAAAACCATACTTGTCATGGGTCCATGGTCCAACAAAACCGCTGTTCTCCAGGTGACACTCGCCGCAGGTGTGAGCGCCGATCAGCGCCACTGTCTCCTCATCGTTGAATCCGAGACGTGCGAAAACTTCACGGACGTGACTCTGCGTCTTTGTTGCATCAGGAAGGCGATCATTAGGAGCACAGACAAGACCATCCTTCGCGTCCACACGGCCCCACCGCCACGGCACTAGCGGACCGCCCATCGCTTCGATTGCCACCACCGCAGCGAAAGACCACAGGTCGGCGTATGAAATGCCCGGATTTTTTTTAGCAAGTGACACCAACGCGGAGCGCGCCTTATCCAACCCTTTGTTACCACCATAGTCGCATTCAGGCTTGAAGCGCATCGAGGCGGAATTGGGACTCCCATCTTTCTTATGGCGGTCCCACGTGGCTGCTTCATGCCACGCAAGACGCACAAATAGAGGTCCCTTTGACAAGTCCTCAGATATTATTTTTTCGATATCATCCCGTAATGCATGCACATCAAACGGGGGGGGCTCCACCCTCTTCGACGCGGCAGAGTAACACAACACTGTACTGGCACCCGGAGACATACAAAACATGGCAGTGGCAGTGGCGGTAGCAGCTGCCGTTGCGCCGGATGCAAATGAGCGGAAATAACCGTTGCACTGCCATCTTCTCCCTTGAACAGCCAGCCTCCAAGAAAAAATTTGACCAACTCGAGAATACATGTTCCTTTTCCCCATTCTTCAACACATCTATTATGTAAGGGAGAAGAAATACAAGAACAAAAAAATTTACCGGTTAAAGCAGTCGGGTGATGTAGCTGGATGAAAGAAGCAGCCGAATTCCGACCCCCTGATGGCTGAACGAAACTGTAACAGCAAGGGCAGAGATGAGAACATATAGACTACAGACAAAATACACCTTTTCGAGAGGAAATTTCCTCTTGAAAGGAGAAAACAAAATTGCAGCTTGTGCAAGAAAATCACTCTCACACGTCCACACACACACATATACATATATATATATATATATATATATATATATATATATATATATAGAGAGAGAGAGAGAAAACTATTTATAATGAACAAGAATAGCTGTAAATAGCAATGCATTTAAAACGTTTGTGTGTGCATGTGTGTCTGTGTAAAGGGGGGGGGTATCATTGTGTGAAAAGCGGGTCATTCACATCGCTTGTTTGCTTCATGCTTTCACTTCCTGCCCTTGTATTGCTGGGCAGAGATAGTCTTGAAGAGCCTACACTAGCTGAGGGGAGGTTTTGCATAAAGATACGCGGAACCGACACAACACGTTGACTTGTTTTTTGGAAAGTAGAAGGGATGCATGTCAACGACGGCGTTGTGCCATGCGAGTTCTCTGGCCACCCCGATACAGTATCCAATGATCCAAGCACCCTGGCTGCGCGGCGTGTGCCTAGCATAGATGCATCAATATCTAAAGGCATGGAGGTCGGTTGGAAGGAGGCCTTTCGAAGGTTTACATTTGAGCAGCTGACGGTGCTCTGCAGTTTGTTTGCACATAATGTTGCGTTGAATGACTTGATAGAGCGTTTAGTTGTGTCTCGTGCCGCCTCGTTTTCTTCTACTGGAGGCAACATCAGATGGCTATAGTCTAACCCAGTGGTAGATGCAGCACCGTCTGGACCCCATGAATCCTTGTATGTGGCAATAATCTTCATCACGACGTCCGTGCTGATGTTGATAGGCACATTGTCTTCGGTCAAACCTTTCCAGAAGCCAACCAATGCATTTTTCAACGACGGTGGGCACGGGTTCGGCTCAGATGCCACCTCAATATCGTTGGATCCCATTTTAAGCGGAATGATGACGCTGCATCCTCTGTTCCGAGCCCCATCGTAGAGAGAGAGGCGAAAACCCTGTAACAAGTATACTGCCAGTAGTGCAAAGGCACGGGCATCACAGTCAATGTGCTGCAATGGCTGTAATTTAGACAGTACAACCTGATGACTAGTATGCGCCAGCAACGTGGAGGTGATACCATCATCCTCCCCTTTTTCTACCAGCCAAGAAAGGTGTGCCAAATGATCCAACTTCACCATGCCCCTCTCTTGACGCGTGGAAGAAGACAAAGAAGTAGGTGGAAGCACACTCATATATGTATCTAGTGTGCAATGACGCCGAAGAAACTGAAGAAAGCCCAACACACTGTTAAAGTACGCTCTATATTGCTCCCAAGCCAAACCAGTCGGTGGGGGACGATCTAGAGCCCGTGCTCGATGCAAAATCCGCCGATACTTTTGCACAACCACGCTATTCCGACTGACGTTAGAAGCATTTGGTTTGATACTATTACCGTTGTTGTTTCCGCCAGCCAATGGAGTGTCACCTGAAAGAACAATAACAGCAAAGGTAAGCAGTGACCACTGCTGCGAGTCATGCGCGATATTGTCGTTATTTCCTCGAACCATTTTTGTTGATGAAAGGGGAGGCTGTAGGTTATTACAAGTAGAACCTGACGCGAAGCAATCCCCTGTGCCAGAGCTGCTGAACACTCTTGTCCATGGTACCTCAAAGCCTGGAAGGGGTGCACTATCCTCCATGTGTCGATACGCTCCACCCAGCCTTTCCGTAGAAAGGTTAGAAGACAACATACGAGGGTGCCTTGGGTCCTCCATCACGGCGGTGCTTGAAGGGGGTAGCAAAAGGTTCGCAAGACTGAGGCCAGAATTTGTGAAGCATGGGGCTTCAAGTGACAACAAATTTAATTTATCCGATCGTTTTTCCTTCCACTCTGTTACTTGCACCAAGCGTGAAACTCGCATTGGGCGTGACAATGTAATTGCCTTCCACAGATTTTGCAGTGCCGATTGGCGGCTCCATATTTTACGAAGGCGGTAGAATGAAACACGTAGCATCACCGGGTGAACAAAAAACACATTGAAGAGTAAAAGCACCACCAATGTTTCCATTGAGAAAACAAGCCAAGAGAGAAATGACAGTGCCAAGAACGGTAGTAACCAACGCTGTGCCCTCCGTATGCGGTAGAAAAGGAATGCCAGCTCGAAGTAGCAATCGGCTTGTAGACCTTGGGAGAAAAAGAGCCGCGCGCGCACCATACTATTGATGATACGGTTATGGCACCCGTACAAGACAGGGTGAAAGCTGTCTCGCCTTCCTGACAAGGGAAGATTCACATCGGTAGATTGGCTCACAAGGGTAGGCACACGGTAAAAGAAAAATGCCATCCGCAGTGTGGTGATCAATTCCACCATAAGGCCAAGCATCAGGCCTAATCCAAGTACATCCGCAGAGAGTATAGCGTAAATTATAGTAAGAAGCAAAAATGTTCGGGCAGGATTTTTCCATGAAACAGCCTCATTCAAGCGAAGTAACGTGTCCATCAGTACAACATATGGTACCAGCACAAAGCGAACTACCGGGGAATTCATCTGCCCACGCAACTCCACAACTCTCTCCATACTCAAACCAGCCGTTTTGGTGCCACAGCAAAGACTTTCAAGGTCATCTTTATCGTCACCCGAAAGCTGCAGTGGAGCTGAACTCACACTATCTTTATAAGGAGATAAGCTTAGTAGAGATGAAAACGCCTTTCTGTTAAAGATAAAACTAACAGCCTGAAATGTTACAGCTGCACTCCCTCCAGCATCTTTTCCAAACATACTGTTTGTCGCAGGAGTATTGAGATTCAGTGCTGCGACAGCCGAAACCATATTTTGTTTGGGTTGTAGCATCACACTAATCCCACCATTCCTGACAAGTAGTTCTCGCAAAGTAATCTTTGCAACACCGATGCATAGACTTGTGTCCGAGAGCTGGGAGTAAAAAGGACATGAGGCGCTTATAAGCGCGGTTTCTTGCGTCCCAAACTGTGGTGCAAGCTGAACAAGACGTATCTTCACCTGCCGTTCAGCAACAAAAAATGGAAGTGACGCAACGATGGCTTCCACAAAGTGGCAGCGGTAGCGCTTGGTGCGTATCTCGCTCGTGTCCCAGTTGGTTTTCATCTGTCGTTCATGATGCCGGCTTTCAACCTCCGCGACGACCTCGGAGCTTTCAATGAGGACGAGATTTTCAAGAACAAACTGAAGTTGCACACGAGGCCGAAAAGCACTGCTAGCAGCTTTATCTTCCGGAAGTGTTACTAAACTCTGCTTGAGACTCACCTTGTCTAGAGGGCGATGTTTCAGCTGATGCATGCGAATAAAACTCTCAGGCTCAAAGGCGCAAATGCTCTCAATACATGAAATGCGAAACTCTATATGCATTATGCGAATAGATCACAGTGGCACTATGCAATCCTACTAATACGTTTTTTTTCCCTTCCTTTGATCTTCAGAATTGAGTGGAAACAACGCCAAACGCACAGACGTACGTACAAATGTACGAGCCAGAAAGAAAAGACTACCACAGGAACAAACAAAAAAAAATAAAACAAAATTTGGAATCTATTCTTTTGTCTCGGGCTCCAGCGCGAGGAGGCTTTGATAGTCTGCTACATAAATAAAAGGAATCACCCACAAATATCTCATAAAGCGAGAAACTGGAGATCTCTGTCTAGCTATACACTGTCTTCCCCATCTACAGGCAGACACACATAACACACACACACAGAGAGAGACGCACAAAAGTCAAACAGCATGCGCTCAGATAGGTATCATCAGCGAAAGCGGCCATTAGCCGCCATGTTCATTAAACACATAAACGTTGCACTTCTCGTCCACCTCTACAAGGGTTCCCCCTGATCATCGCTGGATGACCACGACGATGTCGAAAGAGCATCGATGAGACGTTGCACCTTGTCTTCAGGCTGGGCATCAACACCTTTCATTGTTGTCGTGCACATCATCAGCGTTTTTTGTTCGCCTAAAGGGGGAAAGGGGGAACTAGACGCTGCATTCGAGAGCCACAGAGAGGCGTCCTGAAGATTCTGATGCGCCCTATGGTGAGGCAATGGAGATAGCAAACCCCGTCGTCCCCTTCCTGCAACTCTCCTCTCAACTCGTGCCTCGCCCACTAATTGCTGCTCCATCAGATCCTGGTGTTGTTCCTCCATCCGTTGGACCTCTTTCTCTACGTGAATAGACTGGGATGCCCGCGAAGATGTAGCAAGCCTGCCACTAAAATGCACACTGGCATCCTTTACTTGCATCGCCCCTCTCCCATAAGAGAAAATAAGAGTGAGGGGCAAATAAAAAAGAATATAGAACTTACACATGGCAGGGCCTCAATCCCTCTTACCGTAGATAATGCCTATATCTTCATATTTCTCTAAACCCCCCTTCACATCATATTCTTCACATTTATTCGTTTGCTCGGGTCTTTTGGAAATCAACCCAGCTTATAGACTACAAGGAGTATATTAGCACTTCATTGCATTCAACATCTCGTGTTAGTGGTTCTAATACTACCGATTTTTCTTTTCGTCAAGAGATGTCCTTTCCGGTTCCACATTTTCATCAGGCTTACGTACTGCTTCATTATCACCGTTCTGCCCCTCGACACACTTTTCCTCCTTTTCCTTTCCCACCTTTTCTTCCTCGTCATTGTCCCCATCAGACACCTCGCTGCGTCTCATGTCTACAGGATAAATCCATCGTTGATAGAGCAAAATAAGAAAAACGACATCGTCACGGAAGCATGCAAGACGGTGAAGCCATGGCATCTTTACGATAAACGCAAAGAGATCGTCGATAACGGTGTTAAGTGAACGATACACAAAAGTACGCCATGGAAGCTGTGTCACTGTTTTCATCTTATAGTTGATAAAGATCTGTGGCGTCATCATTGCAAAACCAAAGAAGTAAATAAAGCGCACCTGCGTACCAATAAAGAAAGAGTACCAACCTTTGTGGGTGTCGAAAAGCGCTGAGTACGTTGTATAACCTAAGAGAACAGGGGTCATACTGTACATGAGATAGCGGACAGCAAGGTCATCGTGTTTGCGCGTCCGCCTATCGTAACCCTCACCAAACTTCACCCGCCACCATCCATCCGTATCATGCACCAGACGCGTGGTTTGTGCAAGCTTCCAGTACTCAACAAGAACACCAATACCACTCGGTATCAAAATAGACCATGATGTTTCGTCATTATCACAAAGATAGAGAAATATAACGGTTTGGAAATAACAATTCATGAGAACGGTTCGAAGTGAGAGACCCTGAAAGTCTTTTCGACGACGCCAAAATTTCACGTCGTTGGAAAAGGCCAAATACTCGAACAACATGTGTAGAACTGTCACCACACATGTTAGGGCCAATAAATAGGGGTTTGTTTCCAGAAATATTCGTTTGGTCTCATCAGCATCCTCAGACCTCATTAACCCCATATCCTGCTGTTGTTTCATGGACTGCTCAAAGTTAACAATGAGTGCAAATTTCCATAATGGTTGCGGGGAAATGTTAATGGTGAAGTTGAACAACGACACCGCGGTCGTGGCATTCACCTCAACCAAATGGTCTCGGAGAACCCAGAAATTATTGATGTAAAGTAAAGGTAGGTATTTTTGCGTCAAGTTGTCTAAGCGATAATGCGGTCGCATCGGAGGAGGAAGCGGACTAGAGAAGTCAATAATGGGATTCAGTGTCAATACCGGCTGAAAGTATGCCTTCCACAGGCTGGTTTGTTGTGCATCTTCAATGCTGCTTGCATTATTTTCCACCCCTACTTCATTTGCAAACAGATTTTTCTTCTGCCCCGTGGGATGCGGGGGCAAAAAACGCAGCAAGGAAAAATCTTGCGAGTACTCCTCCTCCCCTATACGCATCAGAATACGGAGGTCCAGGGTTCGGTTTCGAGAGGCACATGTGAGCAGGTTTAGGTGGTAATGCCGTGATATCTCCTCACCATCATCGAGAATCAAATCAGTAAATACATCCCCAGGAAAAGCATCATTACCAGGAGAAGTTACACTAACGGTATATAAGTCGCCTTTTCTTGCAAATGGTGTGTATGGTGTATTTGTATCAGTGACGGCGAAATTCTCTATTTGTTGTCCATCCGTCTCTCTCACATCTGTATTCTTTTTTCTGAATACAAGCATCAAGACAAGGGGTAACAAAACGTACATAAGCGCCGAATTCCATATTGAGCCGCGTTGATGCTGCGGCTCACCGGCCTCATGAGTAGACACGGCAGTCATTCGGGAGACACAAGGACCCCACCACCCAATCTCAATCCCCCTTTTATTTTCTTTCTCTTTTCGTTGTTAAATGATGATGCCTCCCTAGGTGTGTCGTGGGGGAAAAGGCGAGAACTAGAAAAAAAAGAAGTAGGGAAATAATCAACCTTCAAGAGAGTCTCAAACGCATGCTAGAAAATGAATCTAAAAAAGAACCGCAATGTGTTTACATACCTTGCTACAGTTCGTGAATAACATTCCTCTTGATATCGTTCGTAGCGATTCTTTTTTTTTTTCTTCCGTCTCTGGTTCGAAGTTTATTATCAAATTTGGCGCATGAAAGGAAGAGGTCGAGCTGACCGACTTGAAAAATGCACACGTCAACCCTGTTGTTGAATATGCCTGATGGCATCCCAAACATCTACAGTGCAAAAGACATGACCTGAAAAGGTAACAAGAGCGGCACCCTTTCGCCTAAGAATGTGTCCATCAGGGAGAAAATTCAACCGTACACTGCGGAGCGGCTGCTGAAAGGCAGGGAGGTCTATCATGTACTTCATCTGGTTGCTTGCCATTGGGGCACAGAAAAACGTCAAAACCAAGAAAGAAATGATTCCGATTCCAGCAACCACAATCACAACAATATCCCTATTATTATTACTATCACCATCATCATTACAACAGAGTTTAGATGCGGTAAGCTTTGATCTCCAGAGATCAGAAGGTGTGTATCTGCCTTCTTTCCCAGCAGCTTGTGCATACCGTGAAGCTATTGCACTGGGATTTCCACTCTCCGAGGTCTCAGACGCAATGCATCCCAAGGGTCCTCTCTGCAAACCCAGAAGACGACTAGACACATCGTCTCTAATGCGAAAAAGAACATCGCTTCGCTTGACCGCACCCGATTTCTCATGAACAGTGCCCACAAAAACAACCTCCCGTAAATTGGAAGTGGGGAGCAAAGTAAAGCTAGTGATTTCTTGACGAGAGCGAGAATATTTTTCAACCGCGTTATCTATTTGCTTCTTGTACTTTATGCTTACAACATCCAACCAACTAACCACTTCAGCATCAAGATTATTTACCAGATCAGTCTCCACTGGAGAAAGAGTACACTGAGGATTCTTCCTATCCTCAGATGCTGACTTTCTTTCCGTTTTCCCCTTTTCAGTCTGGTGTTTTAAAGACCTTTTTTCACGTAGTCGACCTTTACCTGATATCATTGGTTCTCGTGGAAGCCATATAAATTCGCACAAAAATATTACATGTACAAATATAATTGTGAGGCGATACACTGACGGCACCCTGGAAGTAAAAGCGAGAATGTCATCCAAGATTAGTCCTAATTCAGTGAAAATAAAACTCCAAAAAGATACATTCCCGGCTGGTGATCCTGAGTAAGTCAGCGGAACAGTACACTTCTTCATGGTAATATTGTCCAAAAGACTGGGAGTCATGCAATAGAGATGTGACAAGATGTATAGAATACCCAGCAGAGAGTGGAAGAAAAAGTGTGCTACATCACCTGCAACATTTACCTCCTTATTGCCAGAAAATTGAATAAGGTGAAGTACAAAAGGAAGCAGAGTAAACATCATGGTCTCTTTATAAAGGTCAAAGTACGACCGCTTCACTGTCTCCATCACCTCTTGTTCCCGGGCAGAAACTTTTGCTGCAGAGACACAATAATAAAAAACTTGAATCATGATCACGATGCTAAAGCCGGAAACGTAAATCATTTCAAACAACGTAAAGAATGACATTGTAAGAACTCGAAAAAGCACCTGAAGAGACCGCGAAGCATCTCCATTATCAGTGGTGCGATGAGCCAGGAAGCTTTGTGCCAAACAATAAATTCCCTGCGCAGCATAAAAAGCTATGTGATGCATTCGAAAGAAAACTAGGGAACGAAGCTGAGCAAGCCCTTCTCTATACCTATCAGCCAATTCAAATCGCTGGCTTCCACGAGAAAGAAGAACGTCATGTGCCTGCTGCACCTTTATCATTTGAATACGACAATAATCACAATTTGGGTTCCGATCAGGGTGCCAACGCTTCACCGCTTCGCGGTAAGCCCTCTTTATCTCTTGCGGCTGTGCTCCAGTGGAGATTCCAAGCAATCCGTAATATGCATCAGCCTCAACGTCAACAAAGAGCTCCCAGAGAGGCCAAAGGTAGTATAAAGCTGCAGCAACGATAATCAGAACGGCTGTGATACGAACCAGAAGCATACTTATCGATCCATAAGAAGACCTTTTTTCAAGAAAATCGCGCAGACAGCAATCAAGCCATTTCGTTTCCCTTTCAAAAAAATCCGGCTTCTTATCCACATCATCGCCATTTTCCGGTTGCTCGGGGGATTCCACAAGCTCTACATCAGATGAGCCTTTTTTCTTTACTAGAAATGAGCGATTTAAAGCGCGCATTCTGTCTACAAAAGCTGCAAAATCAGGATTGTACTGCAAAACTGTCTGCGCTGTCATGTCATTCTGCGTGTTGACTTCATGTTTCTTCGGGTTGCCCATGGAATCTTAGTTGAGGTGGAAAGAATTTTTTCTTCGCCTCAGAACCTCTTTATAACAAAAAGTTAGCGGAATATATAATAATAATAATGATAATATAAGAAAAAAAGCAAAGAACGCCCACACACACACACACACACACACACACACACACACACACACACACACACACAGAGAGAGAGAGAGAGAGATCAAGAAAAAAAAGGGAGCTTTCTGGATAGACAGATGATCAACGCTGGAATGCTACACTTCTCGGGAAAAATACTTCTCCGGGAATCATACTGTACACTATATATCATTCAAATATTGGTTTTTGGGGGCTTTGGAATCCTGGACGAGGACGAGAAAGTGGAGGAATCCCTGTAATGTCACATAAACGATCTGAAACATCAAAAATGTCGGCACGCTTGGAAGGGTCTTTGACGAGCATCATCTCCATCACGAGCCTCATCAAAGGACGGTATTCCTCGGAAATCACCTCCTCCCCCCCTTGGCTAAATTTCCGTGGGATGCCATCTACAATCTCCAAAGAGTTTGCCTCAAAAGGCATTTCAAAACAAAGAAGCAAATAAATCAAGACACCCAAGCTCCAAATGTCACACTTCGTGTCTACACGCTGCTTAGACCACAAATCGAGAGATTCTGGTGAGCGATACAGCAGCGTCATCTTTTCCCCAAGTAAGGCCTCAGCTACAGAGATCTGATAGGCATCATTGGGGTTATAATACACTCGGCTTGCACTACCGAAATCGCAGAGCTTTAGTCGCCTAGAATCAAAAAACAAAAAATTTTCGGCCTTTATATCCCAATGTGATACAGGCGGTGATTGGCTGTGTAAATGACCAATCACATGAACAACAACACTAGTTATATCATATAATTCACGGATGTGAAATGGCTGGTTAGCAGCAATGCGCATATTAATATACTCCTGAAGTGAAGGGCAGTCACAAAACTCCATAACAATCCAAAGCTCGGGGAATGAGTAGCCTTGTTGCTCAACGACAGCAGAATCGTAAAAAGTGACGATAGAATCATGAGGGCATAGTGATTGATGAAGAGAGGCTTCTGCCATCATCCCTTGCTGAACGTGATCATCTGACAAGGGAGAGCGCTTGAGTGCCACCGAATTACCACTTCGTACATCCCGACCTTCGTAGACAAATGAGCTCCCACCCTCTCCCAAGACACGAACAACATTGTATTCATTCTCTTTTACAATGACGCTGATAGGATGTCTTCTTCCCGTATCAAAATACCGAATGAATGAGAAGACCGATTTTAAAATATCAAAACAATAAAACATCGAATTCGCAATCGATTCTGTGTAACGTACCAGATCTACACACCCTATACCTGTACACTGATTCCAGGAGAGGAAAAAAAAAATGGTGGTAGCACTGGTGCAAGAACAAGTTCAAAAAAGAAAACAAATGAATTACAGTACTAATTTTCTAAGACACCCACTTTTAGTTTACCCAGATAACATAGAAAATTTAAAAAAACAAATCAGGAGTATTGTTTATAACAAGCAACAGAACAAACCCTTACAATACCAGATGTGGAAAAAAGGGAGGGGAGAAAGTTTGGAAAGAAAAGAGGTTTATCGCCTTTCCCACTTCCAAAAAAAAAAAAAGAAAACATAATACCACATACATCTTTCAAGCAAGAATGCAAACGATCAACAAAAAAACATGTCTTCCCCATTTATTACCCAAACAGCAGAAGACTCTTCTACAATCACAGTTACAATGAAATGCAGGAAAAATATTAGTCACCACTTGAAAAATGAGGTATCTTCCCTAGCAACCAACTACTAAACTGGTTTTTTCACATGATGTAACTAGTGATTGAAAAACATGCAGAATGCTTTAATGAGTAAAAATAGAAGACAAAAAAAACCTTCTTTCCGAATAAAGAAGGTTTACCATCCACAAGGAATATGGATTAGATCGACACCAAGGTATCAAGAAAAAGATTCCGAAACAATGTGGTGCGTGAAAAGATCCATATGAAGAAAAGAGAAAAAAAAATCCAAAATCCCAACGAACGCCCCACGCGCGTGCCAAACACACTGTCCGCGGGAAAAAAATCACAAGGGATAGGCCCACAACACGGCATCACCGGGGTGGCGTTCGCATGCGTCGGCCGGTGTCGCATGATCGGCGCGGCCATCCTTGCGACGGGCCGCGAGCAACGCGTCATCGTACCCACCGGGGTTTGTCGGGCGCCTTTGCGGCAACCCACGCCGAAGAAACAAAACCGCTTTGGGTCGGCAGCGCTCTCGTGAAAGAGGATCCCGCCGTTTTGTTGACGAAGATTGGGCTTGGAAAAACTACCGAAAGAAAAAAAAAAGGGTGGGCCCGCGCCAGGGCAAAAAACACACCCCGAAGAAAACGCGCCACCCAATCTTCCCCCACCCCAAAAATAGGCGTCATACCGCCCGCGAAGCATTAAGCGCCCGCCCCAAACCTCCCCTGGTATGCGCAGGCGGAGGCGGCCAACCGTGCTGTTTGGTTTCCCCTTCCTGCTGCAAGGCGGCCAGACCCCGGCCCCCTGGAGAGGCGCAGGGGTGCCTGTGGGCGCGCATACGCCCGCTCTGGTGGCGGAAAGCCGTTCGCCTGCCCCAAACCCCGAAGCGCAGAGAGGGTTCGGGAGCTTGGCTTTCCCCAAGAAGGGGCGCCGGACCCTCGCACCGCAAAGGGGCGCATGATGCCGCGGCCCTGTTTTTCTTTGGCCCCGGCTACTGAGGCCTCGCCGCGCTTCGTTCGGCACCGCCCTGCCTGTATTGTGGTTATGTTGCAGTTGGTCTCGTGTTGTCGTCGCACACCCCCGCTTGGTGGGAAGCGGCGCCCCAAGCGATTTGCACGCCCCCCCCCATGTCTGATAGACGCGCCTAAAAGCCGTTTTGGAATTGTAAAGCGCGAAAGCCAAATGCCATGGATCGGCGCCGCATGCAAGTGGAGCATGCCCCGGCGCCAGGGGGTTAAACGGACGCCAGTATCGGTTGCAGGGCCCGACCCTCAAAGTTCAGTAGGCTTGGATTTTGCCAATGGGCGACGGAGCCCCTAAAAGATAAATTAATTCAAACCTTTGCCATATTTTCCAAAGTAACGGCCAAACCGTGCTCGGTTATAACTGAAATTGCCTCCTCCTCCGCCGGCTCATTGCTTCCAAGGTGCGCAAAACGTATTGGGAAAGCTCCATGAAGCCGGACTTGCTCCGCAAGAAGGGGCCTCCATGACCTTCTATCTTGCATTGGTATAGGGATCCAAAGCCGTAGAAAAAGAAACCTGCGTGTATAATCCGGTTGAATAGTATCCTACCTTCCTACCCTCGTAGATTAAGAAAAGGGATGGAAAAAGGTTTTCTGCTGAAACTCTCAAGAAAAAATTAGTTCATAATAGTCTGGTTTTGGACATGGTGAGTCTTTCAAAGCGTTTTGCTCTATGGTTCATTACTGACGAAAGGGAAGGGCTGAGTGCGCTCCCAGCCCTCTCCGCAGGTAACACCCCTTCGCTAATTCCTTCTTATGACCTGGCCACTCGAAATGCCATCCGCTGGGTTTCCCCTGAGAGCACTTAATTTCCATGTGATTTGCATTCCTTCTTTTCGCAAGGCCTGTTCAATTGCGGATGTCTCGCCTACCAGCGCCTGTGGGTGCGTAACCCCCCTGCTCATAACATTCATAACGGTGGTGTTATCAATACAAATGCGCAGGTACCCTGACAGGTGAGGTTTAAAAGCCTTCAGAGTCAATAGCACTGCTCGCGTCTCCCCTTGGGAGATCATATGCGGCATTCGTTCCCACGCGTTATCTGCCGCCAAGACCTCCTCTGAGTCTTTGAAGAGCAAGGCGCCTTAAATCTCTGTGGATGTCGCCATGATCATATGTGCCTTGATTATAGCCCTAATGTAGTGAACAGTTTTGTACCCACATGTGCCAACATCGGCGCTTTATGGGGTGTCCCGCGATCATAATATTGGGCGACATGGACAATTCCAAAAAACAATGTGAGAAAATTTATTGCCTTGCCCCCAAACAATGGTCAGCAGTAATATACATACGTGTATTGTTTAAGGCTTAGAAACATATCCTCAATACCTAACGCATCTTCCAGCGCACACTTATACTCCGCACACCAACGCTTCGCAAATGATTTCTAGATGCGTGTTGTGGAGTGGACGAGTGACCTGACTATCATTAATTAAAATATTATCTGCAACTATTGGACTTGTAGGACGCCTGCAACTGCGCACTGATTTCAGGTATTTGCTGCCAAATTTCGACTCTTGCAGCTAATGTTTCCGATGGTGCCACCACAACTTCTCCCACATCTTTGCTGTTGTTTTCTGGGCTGAGATACGTTGTGGTCCCAGCGTTGTTACTACCGTGACGATCATCCAAACAAGGCAATAAATCACATTGGATAAGAAAGAAAACAAATAATATCCACTACAGGATGAAGCAAAGCGTAATTAGTGTAGGGGGAGGGGGGGGACATTAAGTAGGGGATATCAGGCGAAAAGTTTTCCTATCGGCTATGCCCAAAAGATCAAAGTGTCTCACCATAAGGAAGAGAAAATGGGGAGCGGAAAGGTCCCTCCTGTAAAGCTTCGGCTTTTCGTTTGTACAAAGGGGGATTAATAATTTACCTATCAAAGCCCATCCATTTGAGTCTTCTTTTCGGCTCTCCCCAGTGATAAAACCATGTATCCCTTACCTATACCTCATTTCTGTGCTTGAGGCCCCATCCGTGACCCATGTAGAGAGAATCTGCTCGAATTCAGTACATGTTACTGTTTCTATTTATCCACATAGATTCACACACTCATTCTTTCCTTTGTGCTAACCCCCCTCTATTGTCTCGTTGGTTCATGCGATGGCTAGAGTTGCTGGTGGCTTGACCTGCAGATCTCTTTTCAGCGGTCTCAGCTCCCTTTTTTTAGAGATCAAAAACACCGAATTTACCCAAACCCCACACACACAAAAAAAATTTTTTTTTTCTCCGTTGTCAAAGGATCTACAGGATCTCCCGCTGAACACGAAGTAGGAAATAAAAGGAAATACGCTCTTTTGTCTTATTTCTTCACTGACTTCATTCCTTCCCTCTCTCAAACAAAAGAACGAACACATATGCACGTCTCCTACTCTCTTTTCCTTTTTTTTTTTTTCCACCTTTAGGTAACACTAACCACCCACCTTTGCACATAGAAAACGGCAAATATAGTGTTGAAGGATTCGAAAATAAAAAGGGGTAAATGTATTACCTAATAGCACACACAGAGAAGTGTCTACTGGCATGGGTCGTCAATTAAATCCCCCCAAAACAGAGAGGGAAAACCCAACAACATTAACGGGGATGGTAAATGATGATCATACACGGCATACTGTCAAGTAGCCTTCTCTTCCTTTTTCTACCTTACTGTACATTGACTGCAAAGTCTTATACATTTCTTTTCTTGCAGGAAAAAAAAAATTGCACGAATACGAAACTCCCCTCACATCATTGTTACAGTTTTATCTGGTGCTAATGTAATGCACCTTCGCCTCCCAAAATATCCTACTGGATGTATTATTGGCAGCCCTCGGATCAACGTCAACAGTTGCCTTTATAAATCCCTGTCCCTCAACTCCAACGACAGAGTAGTCAAAATTTCCCGTCCATCCATGATTTGTTAGATCGTTTCGCACATGCACCAAAAATAGTTTTCCCACTTGGTCCACCGAGCGGTGAGTGAGAGGCTCTTTATCCTTATTTGCCCATACATCTACCTTTGTTTCGGAAGGCGCATGAGCAGCAGATCGCACAAATCTAGACCACTCCTCTTTCAATTTTGCTGCAACGGGATTCTCCCGGGCAAGATTGATAAACGCATCGTTGCCCTTCCCGTGAGCGCCGCCTTCATGACGCGATTGGTCTGCACGCTTCTCAGTAGTGTTGCTACAGCCCATTATGCTTTTCGTGTAAAGTCCTTACGAGAAGTGTGAGCAGTAAGCGATTTGTTGCGGTTTGTTTTGTTTTATATTTTCACTTTCTTTTTTTTCCTTTTTTTCGGTGGTGCGAAATGAGAGGTGAAAAACATAAACACAGAAATAGAAGCACACACACACACACACACATATATATATATATATATATATATATATATATTAAATAAAATTGAAAATATTTCGAACATAATTTTACGAACCATCTCTCTCTGTCGTTCTTTTCCCCCCTTTTTCCATAGACGCCGCCTATCATTGATATTAGACGTATCAAAAAAGAAAATACAAATGGAAAGACTCATAAAATTACTGTCATTCATTCTATTGTGTTTATATCCATTTCAGTTGTATTACATTCTTTTTCTTTACTATTCAGCACACCTGTGCAAGAAGATACAATGCAACTTGTGTTCCAGTGTCCACCTCATCCGATCCATCATCTTATCGTTGTTTTTACTCACGATTTTCTTTTTTTATATTTATTTTTGACTCACATGTGAGACACACACGGCCTCAGAAGGCGATACGCACCATGTGAAGTCCAATTTCCGTGAATCATGCGCCTTGTGATCGTATCAAGTTCCGTGTTGAGGATCAATAAATTGGCTAATTTCCCAGGCTCGATGGCACCAACGTTGTGTAATCGTGCAATTTTAGCAGGATTAGTAGCAACCATTTTACAGGCAGAAACCAGGTCTAGACGAAAAAGAACCATCAAATTCATAAACAGATCCCCCATACAACTTGTACCACCCGCCAACGTCTTTGATGCTTTTCCAAAAGCGTCACACAAATAGCAACCACCCTCTGCACGCACAATACTCTGACGCCCATTATACGAGAGACGTTTTCCGGGACGATTCTCAGATATACAGTCCGTGACTATTGCAACGTCGTCGCAGCCTCGAGAGGAGATAGCCGCTTGAACAGGAATTGCATCAACATGAACAAGATCCGCTATAATCTCGACAGACGGAGAAATGGCACCTCTGTAAATTTCCGCATTTGGAAACAATGGACAGAGAGCCACATTAAGAAGTGACGCATTCCGATGATGAAATGTCATCACATTATGCATGTGCGTGACATGAAGCTTTTCATCCTCTGATGACGCGAGTCGCAGTGCATCAAGGATCTCCCTTTTCGTTGCTATCCTATCATGACCAAGAGATGGTCGAACTCCTATACGAAGCAAATGCTTAATGAATTCATAGTTGTTCATCGCATCAATATGTGGTGATATAGTCATCACGCGCATTGATGGCATCGAGGCACAGAGATCAGTGAAACGCTCAAGAGACAATCGGTTCTCACAAGCTGGTAGCCCTCCTCGATCTTGAATAATGGGTCCTTCAGCATGAATTCCACCAAGAACACAACAGTCAGGGGTGTAAACACCCACACGTTTTTCCACCTCATCAATGCATTTGCAGACGAGATTTTTGTGTTCATGAGAAAATATGATGGAGGCTAACGTGGTAAGAGTCCCGCACCGCGCAAGCTCCCTCAGCGAGTAATCGGGGTTTGACCAGTGGGAAATCACATCGTCCGCCCCACCAAGACCATGATTATGAATGTCCACAAAACCGGGAAGAATGAAACCCCCCTCAACTACCTCCAACTGGACAGTACCGTACTCCTTTTGTAGCTCCTCTTGAAGCGGCAAAAGCGCAGAACTGGTTACGCTACGTATCACCCCATCCGCAACAACGACTATACCTCCATAGATAACGTTCTGCGTAGTCACGACATTTCCCTTGACCAGTAAAATAGTCTTCATTCGATAAATATAAATATATTTAATATTTATATAATCCTTTTCGTTGTGTGTGTACGCGTATCTACGTTAATTTTTTTTTTTGTTACCGAAAAAAAAAACTAAGATGCATAATGGTATCTGCGATGTGAACATAAGGAAGTCGAAGTTGCATGCGTTCGTCTGCATTACAAATAAAAAAAAAAAAAGAATTCCACCAAAAGAAAAAAAAAATTCTGTTAACGTCGACACAAACGAAGTCAAAAAAAAATGTTATGAATAATAACGAATAAGAATATATATATATATATATATATATATATATATATATATATTTGCCTGTTTCGTTTTGTTCTAAATATTGCCCACAGCTCTGCTTCGTTTTTTTTTTTCTCCTTTTACCAGTTCAATCCTCCACATATTCCAAAACGGTAAGCCTACTTGACAAGGGACATCCCAACTAAAAAAACAAACAAGAATTTCCTTTTCATGAGAGCGCTAAAACAACGGCGGGCATTCCCTACGGTGATCTTCTGACAGCGACCAACCAACTCTCCTCACCCACTTCCGGACACCGACGCAAAGGCAGAAAAAAGAACAATGTAACGTCATATAACGTATGTAGTTTTTGCACTCGCACACACGCATTCTCCTCTGCTTTTTCCTACATGTATGTAGAAAAAAGATAGAGAGAAGTAAATGTCAAGTGTGGCAATGTAGAAGTTGTACAAGTAAAGTATTATGACTTCGTACATAACGGCTTAGAGTATTGCTTCGGTACAGCCACCCATCGAAAAACAATGGGGCGAAAACAGGAGATGTATCTCAAGTAAAGAGGAAAAAGGAAGGAAGGCGAAAAAAGACAAGTTGAATGTGGGAAAAAACATTAAAAAAAAAAACAATTTCCCTCATTATTTTCTTTCCCGCCACTTCTGATTGGGGTTATGAAGCACAGCAAAACCCTGTTGTGGTCCCAATACACCACCATCCTTCATGTTTACTGGGACTGCCTGCTGGGGATGACCCCGCTGCACGTCGATGAATGCCTGATACCCCTGGAGCATAAAAGGCATATACCCCGGCTGTGCCATCATGGGGGATACGTCTTCGTGGACGCCAGGAAACGCCATGGTGTGTTGGTTGAGGTCATCAGTTCTTACTGGCGTCGCTATTGTCGGCATGTTGTTGAAAAACTGTGTGCCAAACAAACTATCAGGAAGAGCCTGCTCCGCCACCCCGGAAGAGTTGACCCCTCGCCGGCCTTGTTGCTTCTGAGCACCCTGCTTCCTTATTGTTTCGCGCTGACGGCGTGCAAGTTTTGTTTCCACCTTCGCACCATACGGTGAGTTTTTGAGCAATTGTTGAAGGGGCATGATGGAGTCCCTCAACTGCAAAAATTGATTTTCTTCTGATGAGGTTACAATGGCCGTCTGAATAACGTAGTTTGCAAAACTATCCGTTAAGAGTTTTGGTAAAACCTGTGGGTCAGTTAATTCATCAATTAAAAGTTGCCTTACTTCCGGAGAAGCAGTCTTCAAGCATTTTTCAATAACGTTACTGCTAAACTTGTTACACGAAAGTGATGCAACATTATGCAACATTTGTCTTATTATTCGGTTTGTGTAATTAGTTGCATCCTGGCCTTGATTAAAGCGTTGTGAAAGATCCCTTTCGTGATCTAAAATAAACTGGATCACATAGTTGCCAAATGGATCATGAACAAGTTTGAGTGTGTTTTGTAGAACTGTGTCGATGATCAGAGAAGAGTATGGCTCTGGCGCCCATTGAAGACATTTTTGAATGATACAACAGCCTTGACGGTTTTTGCAAACATCGATGCAGTTCTCCGGAAAGTTTTTGTAGATAATCTGGTGAATCTGAGATAATTTTTCTTTCTCAGCATCATCCATTTCTCCATTATCATCACCGAAATTTGCTGGACGTGCAGCGGCTAAAAGACGGTTGACAGTATGATTCCCGTTGATGTCTTTCGAGAGCTTTATGATGGATTCAGAGAAGCATTTTGCGCAGAACTCCAATTCCTCTAAGCTCTTGAGGCAGTCAAGAAGATTCTGCATGACACAGGTACCATTTGTGTCACAGCAAATTTCTGGTATGTGTTCTTTCAACATCGTAAGAAGAAGAAGAATTTCTGAGAGGTTGCTATCCGTTAAATCCACAATGTAGTCGGTTGAAAATAATGAAGGAGCTAGAGAGCCTCGGTTCTTGAGCAGACCAAGCGCATGCTGAACCAGCTTACTGCCGTTGGGGTCAAGCATCAAATAATGTGCTTTGGAAATCATTCGATGCACGAAATTGTTCCGGAGCAAGTGCTTCTGTGTGTTTACCTCATCCTCCGAGGAGCCCTCCCGAAGTCCCTTGAAAGCATCAACAGCCCTCATGGCATCGCGCAATCCATTAGCGTCCCGAACAGAAGAATCGATAAGAAGACTCCCCCGGTCAGCATCTATACTTTCAGCATGCACCTCATTAGTTGGAATTCTGCTAGTGTTCTGATTTGCCTTCTCCCTCATTTCGTGCTCTAGAGTTCGGATGGCACTATTGACTTCGCCTAACTTCTTTAACAAACATTGCCGTTGAGCGTAGAGAGCTGCAATGTTCTCTTCGTCAGAAGACATTTCTTTTCTGCTTCTCTCCTAATCTTGACAAGTACCTCAAGGCATGAGAAGACAGGCAACCACAAACTAGGGCAAATGCAGACTCACACGTCACGACCACATACCTTCTCTCTTTCCCCCCTCTTTTCTTCGTTTTCTCCCCTCCTGTAAAAGCACAGCGTTACACACATCCACACATGTATATACGTGCATGATGAATGAGGATTTTGCGCGTGAGAAAAAGGTAAACTCGGTGATAAGGGAAAAGCTAAAGGTGAAATTGAGTAATGAAAAAAAAAAAGGAAGAACAACAACAGCAAGAAAAATTCTCGAAGGAAATGTCCTTCGAATGTTTCTAAGAAATGCTTCCATTTCGTTGGTGTTTGCGATGAGCCTCTTCTATCTGACCTTCGTTAAGAGATCCATTCGATCTATAAAATAGCTTTGTTCCCATATTGAGGAGGGCGTTCCAGACGTTTGGCACATTTCCATCGGTGTCCGAAGCAATTGAAAAATGTGAACCTTCGTCGGGGGTTTCGGCTTCAATGCATTTTTGAAAATTTTCCTGACAAATGATATTTTTCTTTGGCTCATGTACTTGAGATTCGCTCTCAAGGAGGCGGGATATCAAGGCTGCCTTGACTCCAGAAGTAGGCAAGCCTCGTTTTCGCATCAATTCACGGAGCTCGGGAACTGTAAAACTGCTGAAGTCTTTTCCACACGAGAGGTTTTTCTCTTGCTTGCGTTTCTTCCGTAACTGTCGACTGGGCTCAGGGTCACTTTCAGAATCAAAGGTATCGCTGCAATCAGAACCAGAGAAGGACGATGACAAGGGCGAAGAGAACGCGGGGTCCATCGATATTAGAGAGTGGGATTTTGGTTGAAGAAATGTGCCCAAGAAACGACAGCACTCTTTGAGGGACCTATAAAGCGCGGCAGCCTCCTGTGCAGTTGGCGGAGGGCGAAGTACACCGGAACCGTTGGCTAGGGTGTAGCCGTCATAAGAAACAAGAAGAGCAGTGTCGACATCCTCGCCAACCGGACTCTCTGCCCGGCACTTCAGGTGTGCAACTCCCGTTTCACCATCGGATGAAGCAACCGGCAACCACGAGACACGTGATGGACGTGGACCTGGTGAGTCCGTCAGCTCACCCAGCTGCAATGTCTCATCATCAGGAAGATAAACGAGTCTCCGTCTGGTGCCCATTTACATGCAGCTGCGCCCACCACCTCACCTACCTTTTTTTTTTGTTTGTTGTTGTTCTTGTTATTTGAATCTGCACAAAGGCACAGAAACACCGTACGTATTTACTAACCAGAACATAAAGACGATAGTAAAGTGGAAGTAGACCACGCTTTAAACTTCTAGCAACACACAAACAGACGCACACACACAGACAGAGAGATAAAAAAAAAAAAAGGCAGACGGAGATACAGACATGGCATGACCACTACAAGAGTCACCACATAGCGAAAAAAAAAAACGAGGGGGGGGGGAAACTAAAAATAAGAGAAAAATCCTATTGATTAGTGTTAATAGTAATAATAATAATAATAATAATATTGATAACAATAAGAATAGTGAGTGAGTGAGAATGCCTCATTCATACGTTCACACAAATAGAAAAAAAAGGGGGTACATCTGTAGAATTGCAATGGCTAACCTCTCACGACTCGGTTGCATCGAAGTATGCCCTGCGATACACAAGGAATTCCAGGAGAAAGACGGTTGACGTGATTGTAGTCATCCAATGCCTTGCTCCATTTCTCCAAACCTTCGTAAGCGACTGCACGGCGAATAAATGCCTTGACATGTGTAGGATAAAGTTCAAGAGCCTTGTTGCAATCGTCAACAACATCACGGTAACTGTGTGTCTGTTGGTGGCATGCAGCACGATTTGCGTAGCAATTTGCCAGCTCCATATTGTCCTTGCTGAGAGCGATTGCACGCGCATAAAACAGGGCGGCCCTTTCATATTTTCCAGATGTGAACAAGGAGTTTCCAATGGTCTTTGCCTCAGTGGCAGTATCACATGCTGCCGGAGTTGCCTTTTCGTTTCGCTCTTTCAGCAATGTGTTTAAATTTTGCAGATACCCCATCAATTCCTCGTTTCCAGAATCAATACTCAACGCTTTTTGGCAAGCCGTTAGTGCTTCATCGTATTTTTTCATGCCTAGAAGTGCCATGCCCTTTCGGAAATAACCCTTGAACCATGATGGTCTAAGAAGAATGCACATCTCAGAATCCTCTAGCGTCTTTGGGAGGTTGTCCAGACGTTGCCAGCAGATTGCGCGATTAGAATAGACGGGAGCTGCATCCTCGGAGTTTGGGTTGGCTTCGATGGCTTTGGTGTACCACATAATAGCGTCCTCATATTTCTCTGCCTTGAATGCTTCATTTCCCTTCAACTTCAACTCATCCAATGACATTGTGATGGGATACCACAGCGAGATCTTTGAACGGATTAAAAGGGGAGGAAGGGGGGCAAATAAAGAACAATATCATCCTACTCGGAAGTAGTAGTTCGGTGTGACAACAACACAAGAAGAGGCACAGGCAAATGTCTCTCTCTCTCTCTCTCTCTATATATATATATATATATATACATATATATATATATATATATATATATATATATATATGTATACAACAGTGCAGGAATGGCAGTGGGGTTCAAAAGACAGTAGGCATGGCGTCCTCCCTATTTGTTGCCAACACGAAACAATAGTGATCGTGCATAATACACCACTCATCCCAGTCATCGACCATCTCAAGTTTAGTGAGCCACTTTTGTGTCTCTTGCGGGACGGACATGTACAACTGTCTCATCGTTTTCGTCACTACATTTGTAAAACCCACTTTTCTGCAGCGTAATGCATGAGACTCCGGTGTAGGCAATTCTTTGATGCCGCGAAGATGAACTCCTGCGGTTGCGAGATTGCTGACCATCACCTCGCCAAAGCGATCGTTAGGGTTTATCGCGTCATATGCGATAAAGAGAGTACTTGTGCCTTCTTTGAGGACGCTCCCAAGTACCAGTTCAAGTATGGCCGTCGAGATCTGCTCATCCAGATACACAAAAACCATTTCGGCCAGCAGTATCGTGGGGACATCCTCTAGCACGCTTTTTCTCAACAACTCACGCAACTCGTCTATCTTTCGAAGGTCGCATGGCAGCAACTCGTACTCAGGCCCAACATACTGCCTCAGTTTCTCGGTTCGTTGTATGACACTCTGTTTCTCTGCAACCAAGTCTGGGAAATCCAACTCGATGTACTTCCCAATCTTGACATCCCCATGGTCCTTTTTTAACCGAAAGTACAGTGTGTCGACACCGGCGCCAAAGCTGATCACTTGCAATGGACCCTCAGCGCACTGACTCTTCGCAAATGACAACAAACTGCGCTCTATTGCCACCGTCCGTAGCCACGTACCTCGATTCATCAAGGGACTGTTAATAACGGTCGTGTCCCTGGCGAAAAAAACAGCAAAAGGATCATCCAGGTACCGCTTGCTCACACAATGAACTTTTCGCGAGCACGCGCTGTGTGCGGTTTGCTGAAGAGCCATTCAATCCTTTGCTCGTCGCAGTCCCTCCTCCTTCCACCAGCACCACCACTACCACAAAAACAAGAGACCCTCACTTCCTCCGTTCCTACCCACCCACACCAACTTATACGAAGACGAAAACAACCGCTCTCCCGAAAAAAAAAAGGGGGGGGGGGGATGAACAAAATGGGAGTGCAGTACGCAGAAAAACAATGATAACAAAAATAATCATAACAACATGTTGTATTTCCCCTTTTCAAATGAAACAGTACAATAAAAAAATTAACACCGTATCAAACGAAGCTATTAGGTAAACTCGAGCAAAAACCCCTTGCCCACGTCAACGCACACCAACAATAGCTACGAAAAAACTACACCCCTGATATTCCAGAGGCTTTCGGTCATTAAATCAGTTAATCTACACTTGGCCGCCTGCTGGTTACGACCGGAAGATGCTAGACAATCTTGTGCAAGAGAAATCACTTTGTGTAGAATATTTGAAATACTTGGCAGCGTACTGTGTCGCGCGGCTTCTTCCAACGCTACATCTATGCGGTCCGACGGCAGACAACTGCAAACCATCGTGATGCATTGTGCCATTTGGGATAATAACGATGATGCGAGTTTTCCAGAGACAAGCCCCTGCAACATTGTTGACAGGAGACACGAGAACAAATCCCTGTTCTCTGAACCAGAGTCCCTGAGAAACACCACCACTCTGGAGGTCACAGTAATCCCCACTTGCTGAATTTCAGTTGATTCAGAGCTCAACATCAAAAAAAGAGCCGACAAAAAAAACTGTAAATCCGAGTAGGCCACAAATTCACGAGTGAAGGCATCGGCACATACCGGAAATGCACTGATAAGAGATTCCTTCAACTCGGGAAACGTCAAACACCGCCCATCAAACATGGAGACGAAATATGCCAGAGATGGAATAATGCACAAGCCTATAGATTGAACTAGGTCTTCGGGAAGGTCACTCTCCATCATCGTCCACCGTGAAACCTCACACAGAAGAGACGATAGCACCCTCATCAGTCGATGCTTTTCCTCTTCCGCAGACTCGGTTTTCCAAGTAGAATCGTTGCAAAGCGCTTGGATGACAAAATTTAGTGTCGTACACACCTTTTCAATTAGCCACACTAACTGTGACCCTTTCAGTACCACTGAATAGGAGATGAAAAGTTGGAGTATCATATCTACGCTTTGAATGGTCACCTCCTTTTCATAAAACTTTATAGCACTCATGGAAAGCATCTGGTCACAGAGGTTCATGATCATGTCAAGGCAGTCCATAAGCCGTTTGTTGTCCCTTAGAGAGACGAGGAAACCCCCAAGCGACGTGCATCTCTCAAGAAAGTGGTCGACATCTACAGATGCGCAGTCGCTGGTTCCCACACTGAAAGTATGAAGAACCGCGACTATTCGCTCTAAATATGTACCCTGGGAAACAGAAACAACCCAAAAAGCGGTGATGCGCCCACGCACATTTCCATAAAAACGCTGGCCACAAGTAATCATTTCCTCTGCAGTTTGCAAAACTCCAGAAGACTGTAAGTCACATATTATGCTCTTGTTCTTCATGCTGATATCAAGTACACGGCACCCAGCAAGCGCTACATCCTCATCAAAGGGAAACACACGGAGCGAGTACAGAGCGCACGATAAGACAATCATGCTTCCCTCAGTAAATAAAAACACACTGTTTTCTTGCCTGACCACGTAAACCGCAAGAAACGTCCCGAACGTCTCCAAAATAACAGATACTACTGCCGGGCTGGCCAAGGATAAATTCCGCATAACCAGCTCCATAATTCTCATAAGCATCGTAATAACCCTTAACACTGGGTGAGACTCAGAGAATGTCTCGGTGACGAAACAGGGTGGTATCATGACATCCTCGCTTTCACACGCATCACCTAGAAAAGCACCAACAATTTTTAAAACTAGCCACAGACCCTCCTGTACTTGCAGGTGCTCGGTATTACTCTGCTCGTTTATTTTAGAATAACGTTGGCAAAGCAATTCCAAGACTAAACAGAAGGAATCGGCAGACCTTTCCGGGCTCCATCGAGCCATATGACCCAACAGTGAGGCGTGCGATGCAACAAAGGCGTCAGAAAAGGTTTCTGTATTCTCAGACAAATGGGTGCAACATAATTGTGCTTCCAAAAAGGTATTCAATACATCGACCCCCGCTGAGCTTAGCGTCTCATTAGTTTCGCCATTAGACGACAATATTCTCGACAACTGAAAGAGGCAACTCAGAACATCATCCAGGGCAGCCATGATGTTATCATCATCCACATCACTTGGCAACCGGCTATTTAGCCCGATGAAGGCTTTCGCAAATCGAGACAACTCTGAAATACAAGAGTCCATTGTTTTCCTCACACGGAAAACCTCTGGAAAATTCATCACAATGTTGTTAATACACGAAATAGCGAGAGGCAAAAGAGCATAAGCCTCCTCCATATGATGCTCGGCATGGGCCAGAAGATCTCCCGCCACAAAGCATGCAAGAGAGAGAAATCTCTCACCGTAGTTCAGCATAGCCGCAAACTCACAAGGCTTCACTATAACAGCAGAAAACTGCACGATAAGTTCCACAATTGATCGGCGACTAAATGGTAAATCACAAACACAACCGTTAGTGTACCATGTCTGAAGCATAACATCGATGCTTATCACAGTGCTCGGAAGTGAAACACCCTGAAACAACAAGGCCTCCCATACACCACCAGAAACTACAAAAGATTGGCTGCATTCATCATCTGAAACATCCTCCTCAAAAAAGTGATGAAGAGGCCATGAAAGTACACCATTAAGACAGGCGAAAAGTGCTTCAAGTGTGCGTGGCGTTTCAGCGGCCGCACCGGCTGCGCAGGAGAGTAACATACGGAGAACATTAGCCAAACCATCACGCTCAAACGCAGAGCGAGACGCACGATGAAACTTCACGGGCAAACCTCGTCCCCGTGAGGTTCGATGATAAAGTCCGAATTCCTCAATGGTATGCAGTACGACGTGGCGTGCGAACACGACGTGTATCTCCAAGCTGTGATCATCTAACAAGAAGAGAAGTTCCGAAATCATCTCCGCAAATGAGGCCTCATTCACATCACCCTCAGAATTAGCGCATCCGAGTTTCAGCACGATGGCCGCATCCAATGCCGTCTCAGACAATACAGGGCGCCACGTGGGTGTTAAAAGTTTTTCACCGTTAGATTGAACGTAGTAGGTGAAAAAAGTTAAAAGATCTCTTTTTCTCTCATCCCAACATTCCCTGTTACATGTAAGGAGTACCCTCAAAATCCGAAATGCGGCGAAGTGCATGTACGCTGTTAAATCATCCTTCGATTCATGTACGCCTCGCTTGAGAAAATTCAAGATGTACGCAAGAGCGAGCGGATCGCTTGTGACCTGCAAGGACTGAATAATACTCTCCACCTCACGATGGTTTCCAATTTTAAGGCAGTGAGCCGTACGTCCGAGCTCTTGATAGAAATGATCCTCCATCAAATCTACACTTCAAGGGAGACGATGGAAAGTTGTCGTTGCTGTTGTTGCTGTTTTCGTTTGCGTAAAATAAAGAAGAAAACAAAAAAGAAAAGGGATAAAAAAGTGAGTATAAAGAGGTGTACATAAATAAAACAACTTCGTCTCTTCATCTCTACTGTTTGTGCTGTTCCGTTGCACAACTTCACACAAGAAAAAAAAAAAAACAAAGCGAAGAAAGGCAGCACGAAAAAAAAGGGGATGTAAAGTGAGCCTCATGTAAATGCAACGGAAAAGGGGAGTAACGCATTGGCGAATGCCAAAATGCCCTGAAAGGTTTCCTGTGCGGATCCAGATAATCTTGTACCCATTGAACAGCGAAGGGCAGCAACGCGGAGAAGAGCCTTTAATGCTGCGTAGTTCACCTGACGAGCCACCACCTGAGCGGCATCTTTCCATTCTCTAATAAACACTTCGTCCACGTCACGGCTCATCAGTTCTTCGACAACAGCCAGCGGAAAGTTGTCCTCCGTATCTTGAGTCACATTCTTACACACTTTTGACGTCATATGTGATTGCACTTCATTCCCAGGACCTTTAGAAATTTCTTCAAGAGAAAGCTGCACCCCGCGCACATGCTTTATCTTGTTAGTAAGCCCCCGTTCTAAGCCTATTCCTGTCGCCTGAATAGTCATTCCACGAATATCAGATACCACGACATTTTTAGCAGCGCTAATGCCAACAGTCCACACAGTTCTGAATTCCTTGTCCCTGTCTAAACCAAGCTCACGCGCCCTCTCCGTATCTGCAATAGCACGATTCAGAACAAGTAACGAGTTGAGCGTACATTTCAACCGAGAGAGCATAGATTTATAGTCCGTGGACTTTAAAGAAGAATTGAAAGAAACGGGGATGTGATATTCGACACACTTCCCTCTTCCCATGTATTTCTGCGTTTCCTTTGGATGCAGTGGATGCCGCTCCAACACTGTGACCCGCAGTCCGGTAGTAAAATAATCACCCCGTTCCAGTTTTTGGCACACAACCTTAAGCAGCTGTCCAGCGATACTCCACACATCATCCAGAGAAGTGGGTCTCACAGCATAGTTCATAGAACAGCCCACACTAGTAGGTATCTTCCGTCCAAGAATCCGCTGATTGTCCTTGTCACCGGTTCGGCTTACGACGCGTGGGTCATTACCACGACAGAGATTGTATATGTTTTCACCAGTCTTTTTCCCAAGAGCACGCTGCAACTGCTGCTTTGTTAGTTTCTGAACATGTCGACAGAGAATACTTTCCTCGTCGCTGATGCCCATGTTGCTGTTGCGGTTTATGTCGCCATCCTCCCCTAGATAGGGTCTCAACAAGGGGCGCAACTTTGTTATGGTTGCGTGACCAACTCCATGTACCATACTGAAGGGAAGCTGGGCAATTATGGTAGAGGCATCCTCAGCACGAATCAAATACACCCCATTTGGCTTCGCAAACGTCGTAGCAATCCGAGCAAGCATTATATTAGGTCCAATCCCGCATGAAGCGGTACATTTTGTAGCTTGTTCCAACTCATAGCGGATATCGCTGCAGTAACGCAGGAGTACGTCGTAGTCATCAGTATCGAATGCAATCATTACCTCATCAATGCTGTACACCTCTACTGAGATATTCACCAGATTCGGGCACATCTCGAAAATCATGCGGTAGAGACATTTCGTTATTTCTTCATAGCGTGGTAGGTCGTAACCCAAAACACGCAGATTTGGACACACCTTCTTGGCAGCATTCACATACATACCTGCGTGAACTCCGTAGGATCTTGCAACATAATTACACGAGGAGATATCACTATTGCCACTTCCTGCAGCCACACATACCGGATACTCCCGCAGGTGCATGTTCTCCTCCTTTGCAAGTGCAACACTGCAAAAAAATGCGTCCATATCCAAATGTACAAAGAGGGATTGGCGGTTCAGAACCCCATGATTCCACACGGGATTCTCTGCAAACCACTCCTTGAACAAGTCATTTGCCCTACTTTTCCACTGCCCAATAAAATGCAGTCTTGAGTGCTGATGGAAGTGTTCCAAACTATTTACTTGCCTATGCATCCGGCTCCTCCTTGTTTCCTCGCCCCTTCTCTTCATGTTCCATGACGTGGTGAACAAAACGGGCAAATACGTCACGTGCCGAATCGTCAATGGTAAATTGCCACTGCAAGTCACGCAACACAACGTCAGCCAAGCATTTAGGAACTCTACAACCTTCCCGATCAGCCATCAAGACCACCTGAAACAAACAGATACAACACAAGAGCAATGGACAAAAAAAAAGGTTAGATTTTATTATTATTATTATTGTTAAAAATTGCCATTCACTCAGCAGTGGTTTTGCAAAAAAAAAAAAATACCATTCACTACCATCCATAGCAGCCCCTGACGAAAGAAAAGATGGTGAGGAAACAAGAAAAAGAATCATAATAGTCGTTGCAGTGAGCATAAAAAATGACATGTATTATACATAAACATCAGCAAGAAATGTGAGCCACACTATTGTACATGTAGAACCACGTTCACCTTTCCACGGTCGTCGTCGAAGGGGAGCGAGGCAACTCTAGAGTTAAAAGCGTCGTGAAGGTCCTCGCTCCGTAAAAGAAGGGATGCTGTAGCGACCACATCACCACTCTCAATTTCTCTGATCTCAAAGTAAACGATGTTGATCTCATCATCCAGAGGCCTAACCCACTCAAGAAGAGAAGTTGGAAAACAGACACGGAAGACCGTACCAGCAGCAGCAATAGACTGCACCTCATGTAACTCGCAAGTTACCCCAATCTCATCCAGAGTGTCAAACATCCGGATGGACAATGGCTTCAAATCGGAAGCTCTTACGAGGGCAATGTTGTAGAACCTGATATTCAAATGGGTTGCGAGCGTGGGAGAAATGGAACTGGACAGACGATAATCCTGACAAAGCGATGTACGGAGTCCATCACGTGCAACAAATTCCTCAAGAACGATGGAATCTCGGCCCCAATAGAACCCTTCAAAAAATGACTGAAGCATTTCACGTGTCTGTTTCTTCTGGGCCTTGAGTCTAGCAGCTGCATCCGCCTCCCGGCGGCGGAAGTAGTCGAGAAGTACCTCCTCTTCACAAGGCACAGATACAACTGAATTCTGTATGGTACTTCTCGTTTGCCATTCATCAGCACGTGAAACTATGCGGTTAAACAAATTCTGCATAACATCATAGGCGTCCGAAGCTGCCTTTATAATGTGATGTCGCCCATTCCATTCCTGCACGACAAGGGTAAAGAGCAAATTCTCCACCATCTCCTGTTTCACGATCGTCCTTCGCGTCAGTGGCTCCACAGCACAAACCAACTCAACACTCTGAACCCGGGAAAGCTCCGTAGAAGACATGAAATGCAGGGCTGCGTGGGCTGATCGGAGCTCTTCTGAACAGTACTGCGTACGGCAGTAAGGGGCGTCATTGTATGTCATTGCACCCATCGTGATCTCAGCCTCGTTAATAATATCTAGACGGTCATTCATCTCATCCACTTCACACGCCCGTAAATGTGGAAAGGCGTAGTCAAAACTGTCAAAAAGAAAGCTGCGCCGCTGCCGCTCACAATCCTCAACAACAATACGCTCCACCTCTTCATGCTTTACCAATTTGCACAACAATATCTTGTAGCGTTGGTATTGGCTTTCAGCCATCAGTTCTAGACGATTCCACGACTCTACGTACCCCAGAATGACTGAGTAATTGTAGAAACGACTTCGTAACTCCTCCTCCTCAGTATGACCTCGTTCAACCCTCTCCATCCGGGCAACCATCAGCAACTCGTGGTAAAGAAGGCGTTTACGCTTCTCTTCCATGAGCAACGCGCATTGACTAGCCTCCAATTCCTTCATTTTTTCAGCACATGAGCCCCGTAGAGCCGCTTCGTCCAGCACAATGTTTGTCCACTCATCACGGGCCTCTCTCTCCACCTCAAGTCGAAGGTTCTCCTCCTCATGAAAGAGTTGCTCGCAGAAATGATGCGCAATGGTGTCGGCATGCGCTAGTGCCAGCGAAAGACGACTAGCCTCCTCCATTTCCATAATGGATTGGGCCTTCCTGAGCATCATCTCCCCCAATTCGTGTGCATGCACCACAGCTCGCAAGCGGATGGTGTCGCGTACCTCGAGCTCGACGATCTTCCTCCGCTCGCAACTTTCCTCGAACTTCAATACAACTGTAGCATTAAGCATTCGATTGGACCAGGCAAAGTCGCCGTACAGCTTCCGCAATAGATGAAACTGTTCAGACTCCTGTTTCCATAACGCTGTAAGGCTATGCACAACAGTCTGAAAAAAGGCATTCCACTCATTCTCTCGGCGTAGAATAGAAAAGCGGTCTTTACCTTCTCGTTCACTAAGTGTGTTGAAATCAAACCTCCATTGGTCAAACAAACAGTGCCTCTCGTATATTTCGAGGCGCTCCACAATGGCAGCCCCCGCACTACGAATTGGTGCGTTCTTGAACACATCACGCCACAATGTAAAAAAACTCACGCGAAGCTTTTGGCGCTTCTCCATTTCGTCTCTTTCAATAATTCCGCGCAGGTCAGACTCCTTAGAAAGTAGTAGCAAGAGCCGTGATGCTATTTCCTTCATCCGAGTGTCCTCTTTTATCCTGCGCCGTATGAGTGATGCCTTCATGACCGATATAACGACTAGTCGTGCAGCGGCGTTTTCCTGATCGTTCGCTATCAAACTAAGTTTGAGGAGATACAGTCGTTCCAGTGAACAACGATCGCGTTCTTCCTCTGAAAAAAGCTTCGCGATGTCACATGCATTTTTAGATGACACCAAACGAGCCCAAG
Source organism: Trypanosoma platydactyli (assembly GCA_030849675.1). Taxonomy (NCBI): domain Eukaryota; phylum Euglenozoa; class Kinetoplastea; order Trypanosomatida; family Trypanosomatidae; genus Trypanosoma; species Trypanosoma platydactyli. The sequence goes on from JASANU010000898.1 coordinate 157,956, forward strand.
ATGTCACACGGTAGGATTGCTGAAACAGGAGTTCCATATCAATCTCTCGGCTCGCTGACAGAAAGCGACGCTGCTCCGTTTCCCTGCGGCCCATCATTTCTTTCTGGATCATGCTCCTACGACAGATCTGTTCCACGATTATGAGTAATTCCACTTTAGAAAGACTCCATTGCACAAGCCTCTCCCTTGCAAATTCCCTCTCGATGCAAAACCTGCAGTGCATCTCATTACCAACAATGGACCACCAGGAGGCCTCAGTGATTATCCCCGAAAAAGCTACAGAAGATATTAGGTAGCGATACTGCCTTTCCTCCTCACATATAAGTGCCCGCTCCTCTGTAAGACATTGAGCTGACAGAAAAGCTTTGAAAATCTTCACACGGCATCTCGCCTCTTGGCTGATAACAACACCTCGAATCTGCTCTTCTGAGCAGAAGAGTTCGGTCAGTGACTTGATTTTCTTTAGCTCACACACAACCTGACGGGTTCGCCAATTTCTGTTCGAATTCACTGCAATGGTGTGCTTTAAGGGTTTGTCTGTCATCTCGGATAGCAAATCCGTGAGAGCACTGTACATGGGGTTCTCACCATCCTTCCCTGCAGCTTTATCGGTAGCTGCGCCTATCATCAATGCTCTTCAGAGCTATTCCAATGCAATAACTCTCACACGCATACACCGACAGTATGTGTTGGGGAGAGAATGAGAGCAATTGTAACAAACAAACAAACAAACAAAAAAACAAAAAAAAATCAATGTAGAAGGGTATTAATAAATGCATAAAAAGTGCTGTTATTAAAAATCATCATATGCAAAACATAATGTCACTCTTTCCTGCACCTGTCGAAGACAATAAACTTTTTAGCGCAAGTCCTTGAAAGTCTTTCGCTCTACGTCTCAAATCCAGTTCCCCCCCCTGCGCAGCCTCCTTCGCCCAACCCTACCACCTCCAACAGTAGAAGATAGAGTAGTGTCCAACAACTATTCCACCCCCTCCAGATACCGCAGAAAAAAAACTACACCCTTTTGCGAAAACACAAGGAGCGGTATAGCATAGCAAGGTCCATTTCACCGTGAAACAAGTACAGACCTTTGTTTTTACTGCAGTCCTTTTTGTAGTCCGAATAGAATGATTGGAAAGACTTGGAAAACTCAGTTACTTCTACCATACCATAGTGCTCTGCACGTTCCCGAAGATATGCCATCGGAACGACGTACTCATCACAATCTACAAAACCCTCCAACGCAAAGCGGTACTTGGTGCCAACTGCAAGCATCGTGCCATTCCATACCGGTTCTGAATCGAGAGAGAAACTAAATAACCCTTTGCTTCCCATTTTGTTCGTTCGGATTCGTTCACTCAGTACCTCATTGTCAACCGTCGTCGCAATAAAAATGCCGTCAGGGGCAAGAGCTCCGGCGATGGCACATATCAGCATATCAATACGCTCTAGTGAGTCGCATGCATAGTGCAGGGCAAATTGAATAGAAAAAACATTAAACCTACCATAATACTCAGAAAACGGTAGTTGCTGTCGGAGAAACATTTCGCTGAAACAGTCGGCGACAGAGAAAGAGCAGCGGCACTCAGCACCGCTGGAGAGCTTTTCGTATCGCCTTTGTGCCTCAGCTATGCACTCGGGAGAAACATCGTAGCAATCCAGAAATGCAGCCTTTACCAAGCGCGCCCGGGGAAGTTTTGCAGTAGCGAAGGACAATTCAGGACTCTGACAATAAAGCCATTTCCCTAGATCCCCACCTCTTCCGCTAGCCAAGTCGAGTATGATGACATCACGGGATCCCCCATGTAACTTGATGTAGTCCAAGGCATACTGAATCAGAGATTTCTTGACGTAATTGCAAAAAAAGCGAAATGGTGTTTCTTTGCTTTCCAAGTCACCTGAGCGCTTCCTCGCGATTTCGTCATATGAGTGTGCCGTCTCGCTGCTTTTCATCTACCCCTCTGTGCCTCCCCACCCTCATGAGAAAAAGAAAAGAAAACAAGGTGGGAGAGATGGAAGTATTTGGCATCGCTATAATACATATAAATTTATATTTATTTATTGATATGCCACCCCAAACTACAAACACCACATCCCGTCTTTTCTCCTGATTTTTTTTTTTCCGCTTAAAAGAAACATTCCTCTCTTTTCTCTTTCTGGAAAAGCAATTGATGTGCCACTGTTTCTTCTCGGTTTCGTGATTGACTCCTTTTTACCCCCGGATTCCCACTCCACTCATTCCAACAACAACGACAACAAAAATCAGTGCAAATACCTGAAAAAGGGCGAATTTCCTTCACGCATCCGCCTCCAACGGGAGCAAAGAAAGCGCCTGCTCGATCACACGAATCACCACCGTGGTTGCCATCAGTGACTCATTCCCATTTACGTCAACAACGAGCTGAAAACCACACGTGTGCAGCAGTTCAAGGGCAGGCGGTACTGGAGCAATTTTCGTGCAAAAAATACTCGTTGACGTTTTTAGTGAGCGCTTTGTCATATCGAAAGGGTTGTCACGTATGTTGCACAGTATGGTTCGCAGCACTCTAGCGCACTGTTGAGCCACCGAACTATCTTGTAGTTGCGATATTTCATCAACGAGACGAGGCAACGACGATGGCGACTCAGCAGGCCGATCAAAAATATCGTTCAGAGATACGGCTGGGGCAATGGTATAGGGATTGCACACCGCGGGGCTTGCAACAGCTGGTTGCGCGATATTTCCAGGACACTTGTCGCACATGAGCAACGAAGACTCCTCCCGTTTCTTCCTGGCAGCTTCCTCCATCTCCTCCTCTGCGATGCGGCGCGCCTCCTCCTGTGATTTCCCTTGGCGTACGTATTTGTCGGCAAGGATTTGAAGCTTGATCCGACGCCGCGCAATGACATCATCCTCCTTTTGCTTTTTTACCATTGAAAGCTCAGCCTCTCTTTGAAGTTTATCTCGCATCTCTTTTGTTTCTACTGCCTTCCGTCCCATTTGAATTCGCTTTCGTTCCTCTTCTAATGCGAGCCGCTTTGTCTCTTCCGCCTTCTCCTGGGCCTTTCGTTTCAGCTCCTGCACCTTCACTTGACGCTCGGCCTCAGTGAGAATACGCTTCACCCTAACAACCACCTCCACACCATCCTCCAGGGGAGTATCAAGTTCGGGGTGACCCTCGTGCATTGTGATCCACTGGGTACAGGTGCCAGCGTCCACACATCCCGCCACAATCGACTTCTTGATGGCGTTATCACCAAACCCTTTGGCTTGCAGTGCCTCAAAGAGGTCCTGGCTAATGTAGTACTTTTTTACCCCTTCATCGGAGGATGAAGCCAGATCACGTGCCTCTTCCTGGGCTAGATCATTTTCCTTTTCGTGGGTAGACATGGTCGCAAAAATGTCAAAACTCAACGCACACCGAGCGAAGAAAAAGAAGCAAACAAACTGAAATAGAAGATGTCTTAGCCCCCTTCCCTATTAAACCCCCCCAAAAAAAAGAAAAAAGAAGAAAAATGCGTGCGGATTCTCCAAGTTTTATTTAATAATACACAATTATTCACAAAATCCATCTGAGAGTCTGGATGAACTCATTGTTGTGTACATGCTTTTAAGCGCAGATGAAAATGAGGTGCTGAAGGCAACAGCAACCCGCCTCTTGTGTAAGGCGGTGGGGCATAAGTTGGGTGGTGTTTTTTTTTTTTTAGAAATCATGTGTTTCAACAGACTGCATGATGGGCAATTATTTTTCGGAGCTTACCCCTCTTCTTCTCAAGCTGAATAGTAGAAAAAAATGAAACATCTTGTTCCGGCGATCCATCCATATAAGAAGCGCAAGACTAAACTCTTCATTTTAAAGGCTCTCAAAGAAAAATAAATCGATCAAAAAAATGTGTTAAAAAAGAAACAACCACAAAAAGCAAAGTACTCTAAGGATTATGTCGAAATCACCACACAGGGATTCGATACATCAGTGGCAGGAAGAAACATCTGTGTGTAACAGTATCTGTCACACACAGACCATGCCCCCCCCCACCCACCCTGCATACCTGCCTTTTTGACCACTGCGGCTTATGTCTCCAAGACGCGAATTCAGTGACCGTTGCTATCAAAGAAAGACAAATCTGAGAGCATCTGATTTGAAGAAAGTTGTGCTGATGATGCTGTCGCTTCCAAGTTCGTCCGACCGTCAGCCCTCTCAGAACATGACGTTATTAGCGTCAATTCCACTACCATTCTTTCTATGCATCGTCTGCTAAACGATGAAACTTCTATAGATGGACTGAGGAGAAGAGGCGCAATCATCGGGATGCTGCGAGTAGCTTTGTGCTCCTTAGAGAACCCCTTTTGCAAATGCTCAAGGATGTATAGAAAGCGACCCACTACATGTGGCATAAGGCCCGCTTCCAGTGTAGCCAAGCTAGCGTAGTGGACCAGACGGACCTCCGTAGACTCCCGCGCCGCAAGAGACGCATAACGCAGCACCCGTTCCAAGCAAACTATAAGAGAAGCGGTGTTCTCCGGACTTTTCATTGACAAATCAACAAGACGTTCCGGTAATTTATCTGAAAATTTCAAATCTGCACTACCCTCAGCCATCAGGGAAATGCGATCCACAGCCAAGCGAATCACCCTGCTATTTACAAACGTTAAACTCACACAATGCTCAAGAAATGGCACACAAATTAAATTTTGATCTAAAGCATTGCTAAAATGCTTCGCCAACAAATCAAACTTGTCGAGTATTAACTCGGAAAGAACACCGTAATCATGAAGGGATTCAGTAGTCGTTATCTTCTTTAAAATCCCCACAAAGAATTCTCGCAAATGCGCAGAAAATGCACTCGCAGAGACGCATTGACAACACTGCAGAAGAATCGGCAGGGCATACCGCAGTCGGCTCTCCTGCAAACTCTCACGGAGCATTAAAGGAATAACTAAACGCAGAACCAATACCTCGTCAAACGCAGAACGTATAAGCTCATTGTACACTCTCTTTAACAAGACAAAGCGTGCGCCATCATCTAATGTGTCATACTCCTTTAGGGCAGTCAAAACCAACATGTCCTCTGTGGTAAAAATACATTCCTTTTGCAGAACGGAGAGTGGTGGTCGTGGTGCAGAGAGCGGTCGTCCCGAAAACCACTTGGAAACCTCCTCCTCCACTCTTTGGTACTGCTTGCTCTGTAATTCTGTGTTATCACCCAAATTAAAACTCTTACGGCCAGAGAGCACTTCCACACACACAAGGACAAACGAAAACACATCACTCTCAGGCAACTTCACAGCCAGCTCCCCGACGCTACTCGGTATAAAGAGATCTATCGGATCTACCTTCAAGGGTTTCAAAGCCTGCAAAACTTCAGTCGAACAGTAATCCAGCAGTGGTGCCGCAATGCTACAAAGTGGGTACGAGAAAGTGAAATCCGAGAGTTCATTTCCAAGCAGAGCGTGTGAGAGATCAAATATCGCCCACTCTCCACCCTCAACAACACAAAGGGCCTGGGGGGAAAAATCACAGAGCAAATAACCAGCACGATCATGAATGAACTGCATCGCCTTACAGCACCTAAGAAGTCCAAGAAGCTTTTCCTGTTTTGAAAGAGTCCCGCTGGAAATCTCATGCGGAAGCAGCGATAAGATACGCTCACCGACGAGACGCAGCCGTTTTTCATCTTCTACAAGCGGCAGTATCACCTGGAAAATGCCTGGGTGACGCAACTGTGTGAGTAGGGCTGCACCTTTCTTGATAGCATCGACGGCACACCGAACTTCAGCTTTCGAAGAACAGCGTCCCTCTAATTCCTTCAACTCTACCGATATAATAGACACAGATTTGCCCGAAGACACCTCCACTGCATCTTGGATGTGCAAAAGGCCATTTTTTCCACCGCGAAACTTTTTCCCCTCCACCTTGTAACCCGCAAGAAGATCCTTTTTGAGAGCCTGGGCTAGTGATTTCTTTACCTCGGAGAGCATCTTCATCCCCATATTGCACTATCGATTTCAAACAAAACAACAAGAAAAAAGCAAACAGAAATATGCACAAGGAGCACATGAGAATACAGAAGCAATGACATGACGGTTGTAGAGCGGCATGGGTACACCACTGAAAAATCATAAGAGGGACACCTTCCCTCCCCCCTAAGGGGAAAAAAGACGAGAAAGGGATAAGGAATTGAATCTAAATGTAGACCTGGTGAAGAAGCATGCAAATCACAACCAGAAGGTCAAAACACCGAAATCAACGCCTGAAAAGCAAAAGAAACATATACACGCAAAATGAAAAAAAGAAGAACAAACAAACAAAAGAACTTGCACACGCACAATACCAGAAGGGTATAAAAAAGAGCAACAACAACAAACCAGTTGAGAATCTGTTATCAGACCTTTCCCAGATGTGCCTCTTCAAGGTTTTAGGGTAATTGTGGTCAAACGTGGTTCCCCTAGTCGGTTGTATGTGCAGCACCAAACAGTGCGATGTGGACATGGTTTGTGAACAGCCTCCTCCACCGATGGACCTCCAAAAAACGAGAGCGCTGTTCTTAATACAGCCTGGTGTGCTACAACCAACACACACTTGGGCGTTACATTCAAATCCAAGAGAAGTGGCTCTAAACGTCGCATAAGGTCACGGTAAGATTCACCATTCGGGTAGCGAAAACCCACCTTGTCCGTGTGTCGAAAAGACTGAATGTAGGGATAGAGAGCTTTTACCTCCTCATTTGTCATATCCTCACATACACCAGCATGAATCTCGTTGAGCGTTTTAAAGGTTTTCAATTCCCCTTTTGTAAGAACAAAGGCAGAGGGTGCAGCTGTGCTCCGCGTGCGCCTCAGTTGGCTGCACCACACCTCGAAGCCTTCTTCTTCGTCCCACCGTGAGTCTCTAGCACGAAACAAGTGGGTATTGTGCACCACTTGGCGACGAAAAAACTCTGCAACGGCCGAGGCATCATCTAATCCAGACAAAGTAAGGTCAGGATCACCGCCTAGCCGATCTTGCAGGTTGTATTCCGACTCTCCATGGCGCGTAAAAAAAAGAGGGCAGAACGATTGAAGCGTTTCGTCTGGACTTCCCCTCAAAGGCTCGTGAAGATAAACACGATGAAGGGCGGGGAGACAGCTGTTGAGATAGCTAGTTACCTTCGAGCAAACAATACTTCCACGGCACCGCGTCAACCGGAGAGCCAGTTGTTTCAAATTGACATGAATATAACTCCCATCCAGAAGGCTTCGCTCTTTCCATTCTTCATTGAACCAAACATGACGTACCAAAAAAGATCCGGTCGATTCGAGCATTTCATGCAGTTTGATGTAGGCATGCGTTGATTCACAGTCAAGCAGGAGAATCACCACCGGGACCGCAGCAAAACCAAGTGAAGGGTTGGATTCTAAGTACTCAAATGATCGTGCCAGACATTCTCCTACGTGCCGTTCCCATGCGAGTGCATCATCTTCAAAACGTTGTACCTCTACTCCTCGCTCTACGGGACCAGCAAGAAAAAACATAACGCTTTCGCCAGACCAGCGAAGATAATGCAAAAGCTTGGTGCAGAAAAATCGGGCAACCAAACTACAACGGAATGATGAACTTACAAGAATGAAAACAGCTCTCTTAGTACTGTAACACCAGTGAATCGACGAACCCGCTTCCATCTCATTTTGAATAGGCATTGGTGGGGAGAAAATGTATTCTGTTCTTTGGTGAGACAATCCCTCGAAACTGCAGAAGTTGATTGAGTTTTCCGAGAACGACTCATCAATACTAATGCTGTCTTGTAGAGGCACCCTTGCAGACAACATCTATCCAAGTATGTATGTATGTGCCTTCAGGCGGGCCGCCAGCTGCGTCTCCCTTGCAATACACAACACACATATAAAACCGGTAGAAAAAAGGGAGACATGCATCGGAAAAGGTATAAAAAAAATGAACAGAAGGCGGCACAAAAGAAAGAAACGGCATTCATCATCTCAACCATACCGCGTTAAAGATCGATCGTATTTCTTCACATCATTCCCTTCTCTTGAAGAAAGAGGCAGAAGTAGAGAAAGAGAGGTGAAACAGGGAACTGTAAAACATACAGTGAGTTTAGGGCCGTTGATCTTGCTGCTTCATAAGACGAATAATCCTCTCCTTCTCTTGCAGCAGTTCATGTCTTTCAGACTCAGAGAGAACGCGCCTTCTACCAGTTAAACCACCATTGCCACCAGAAGCAATAGCCTTGCGCTGCCTTCTCAAATAAATGCGCGGGAGAAATTTAATAAATGCGACAAAAAGCAACAAGGATGGTGCTGCCATCGAGTAAGACATTGTCTCGTTTGAAGACAGCTTGCTCAACTGAAAGACGATAGTGCAATCCTCACTGTCGTTACGCAGCAAGAGTACGAGGAGAAGTTCTTGCATCCGCACCCACTCCATCCAGTACCCCTGTATCATAAAACGGGCAGGTGTGCACACACCGTCGACTAAAAAAGATACTGGCCGCGGTTCTGTCAGCACAGAACCTAATAAAGTTTTCGTATGGTGTTTCGGTAGGGGAAAAGAATCAATTCCTGCACAATCCAGTAGGTGAATGCCTTCGGAAGAAACCCGAGCACTTGCCATTCGTGGACGGGAATCTGCCAACAACGCACTCGCACTGCATGCTGACGATTGCTCACCGCTTTCCCCCACAGCCCATAGAAAGCGAATCCACGATTCTATCAGACCTTCCAACACCCCCGGCGACTCTTCACGCAATAACAAGGCATCAACTGTTACCTCCACCACGAATCTCGTCTGCTGCGGTCGTTGTCCATTAAGCCGCGAGACGCTCCAATTTCCACTCAGTCTCTCGAGTAAATTGTCCTCGCCTCGTCCCTCCACTACCCCCCCTTCTGAGGCAGCAGTGACGAACGCAGTGCATGCCAGGCCCAAGGCCATAGCAAGGAAGAAACACATCGGAAGAAGACTCATACCAAGAGACATGTTGTTTCTTGCTTTGTCACGGCAAAAACAAACACAACATGCACGAAGAAAGGGCGTTATGTATATATATATATATATATATACAAGCGAGTCACCAAAAACATAGATGCACTCAAAGCAGAAGTAGAAAAAAAAGACACAATTGCACATATAACTGCGAAGAAAATCTTCCCTCGGGCTGTCGTCAACCAGAGGCTAAAAATGATCTTTTTGCAAAGGACATCCAGAATTTACTCCCCGTGCCGTTCTCCTCGGGAAACATAAACACCTTCTCAACGAGGCGGGCACCCGCCTCCACGCGCAGCTGCCTTGCATACGCTTGCCACTCACTTAGTTCCGTGCGGTCACCAGTTAAGAAGAACTGATTAAGAGAAAAGCCCTTATCCCCGGGCGACTCAAACGATGCCGTGGCATAATTCAGCACTACAGCAGTAGCCTCACCACATTTCAAGCCGATAATTTTCTTCAAGCACTCGTGAAGGTACATTGTCACGTAAAGAATAGTACGATCTCCTGCACCCTTAATAGGAAACGTACGAAGAAGCAGATGCGGTTTCAAGAAATAGAGTGCCTCATCAACAATATCCTGCTGCTCCTCCTCACCTTCGGCAACAAAGTCATCCATACGTGGGGCGGGGCCCGAAGAAGTGAGTCTCGATGTGCGTCGAAGAGGAAACACACCGCAGCCTAAGAGACTGCGCTCTTCGTATCCGTTCCACCTGCTGTGCATAAAAAGAAACTACAAGCCTCCACCACCCCCCACCCCCCGAAAAAAAATTTTTTTAAGCGATACCTGCAACAGATCTAAGGGGAGTAAAAATATAACCTAAAATGCAAATCCAAAATCCCACCACACGGTATCATGAGAAAATTGAATAAAGAAAAATAATAAAAAAGCAGCAACAAAAAAAAAATCAGCTATTATCCCGCGGCACTTTGAATCCCTTCAACACATTCGTGTGAAGCAGATCGTCAATTTTCCCTTCCTTGGACTTCAACTCAAGCTCCCGTTGGTGTCTCCACACACGCATCCTCAAACCATCCTCCTCTAGAATCCTTTGCAGCTCGTTCTGATTGTACGGATATCGTTCGAAGAACCCATTCCGCATCATGCCACTGCGATACCTCTCCGCGTAAAACATCACCTCACCTCTCCCAAGTCGATTGTAATTGTCCAACGGCTCCGCCCCCATCTCCGAACGACTGCAACGCCACAGCAGTCGAGCCAAATGAATCTGCACAACAAGAGAGTCCATGTGCGTAAACGATATCAGCCAATCCTGGAAACGGTCATCACATCGCCACGGCCGCATGCCGTAATAAATGCTGCGTCCCGTCACTGCATTCAACGACTCCGTTTCATCCACCACACGGGAATAATGAGTAGTTACCTCCATCGCGACACACACATATAAACAAACAAAACAAAACACCTAAAAACAAAAAAAAAAGCAAAAGCTTTTTAAAAAAGATTTAACAAACAACAATAACAAAACTCAAAAACATCTAAGAAAAAAAAAATTAAAAAACAACACAAAAATAACGAAACTACTTCACCACATCCTCACACAAATTAAGCAAATCTACTTATTAATTCTTACCTTATCCTCCAACACCAAAAAAAAAAAAATCTAGAGTTTATCGAGGAATGAGTCGAGCGGTGGGATCTCCGGCTTCAGGCCCTTACGTTGACGCACATTCAGAGTGAGTGTGTTCGCCTGCGACTTCGGCTCCAGCGGGTCGCCAGGGTACTGCTGCCAGTGGTCAAACACGCACTGCGGGAACGCCTGTCCGCCTGTTCCGGCACGGAGATCCGCAGTGAAGCCAAACGACTCCGCAACAGGCAGGTATGCCCTGACGTTGTAGATGGGTGTGCCGGGTCGGTTCTCCTCACCAATGATCACACCACGGCGACGCGTCAGCACGCCGTAGATACCACCCATCGCGTGCTCCACAGTCTGGATGTCGACCTGAAACATCGGCTCCATCAGGCGCGGTGCGGCGGTAAGGCAGCACGCGTAGAACACACGGCGGGCTGTAGGAATGATTTGACCGCCACCACGGTGGATAGCGTCCGCGTGCATTGTCACATCTTCCACGTTGATGCGCACGCCACGCATGTTCTCGTCGCACAGCACACCCTCGCGCGTCGCCCATTGCCACGCCGCCACGAACGAGTCCTTCATTTCCATCATGTTCTGTACACCCTTCGTCACGTCCACGACAACGTTGGGACCGCGGTTGTCAGGGCCGTAGCACCAGATCTTGCGAGCCTCCGCCACATCCCACTCAAATTTGTCCGCGAGGAAGCGAGCCCGTGTCTTCGGATCAGCCTCGGAGCCGGCATTTGTGCCATCCTCCATCTCAATGCAGAGCTCCTCCGTCAGCGGGGCGCCACGGCAGAACAGACGGTTGTGTTTGTTGGCAGACTTGGACAAGCATTGCACCGACGACACATCCGTCACAGTCTCTCGGAATGACACCACCGGCTCCGACACCTTCAGTGGCGCGCCGTTCATAAAGTCCTCCTGCAAGTCCTTGAGGCAGATTTCCAGGTGCAGCTCGCCGGCGCCAGCGACAATATGCTCACCACTCTCCTCAATCGAGCACACCACAAGAGGGTCAGACTTGGCAAGGCGCTTTAACCCCTCCACAAGCTTTGGCAGGTCAGAAGGGTTCTTCGCCTCCACCGCCACACGTACAACGGGCGACACAGAGTACTTCATATCGCGCAGAGGATGTGGACTTTCACCATCATCGGTGATGGTGGCAGACTTCACAATATACTTGTCAACACCCACCAGACCAGCCACGTTACCGCACGGCATGTCCTCCACAGCCTCCTGGTAACGGCCCATCATCAGCACCGTCCGTTGCACCGGCTTATCCTCGTACAGGTCCTGCTTCTTGCCGAATACGTAGTTGTTGCCCATAATACGCACCTTCTGGCCACTGCGCACCTTTCCGGAGAAGATACGACCAAACGCAAAGAAGCGGCCGCGGTCCGCAGTCGGCACCATCTTGCTGATGTACAACATCAGTGGGGCATTCGGATCGCAGTTCTTAATGCCAAGATAGTACTTGTCGTCTGCGCTGGCCTCGCCAGAGTAGAGCATTTCCGCACGGTAGCTTTGTGCCTTCTTGGGCGATGGGAGATGGGCCACAATCATTTGCAGCAGCGTCTCCGCAGCGGGGAGGAACTTCATCATGATCGACTTGAGCAGCTTCTTTGGCACCTGCTCACGCTCCTCCACGGTAAGGCTGATGTTCAGTGACTTGAGCATCTTCTCCACCTTTTCGTTTTTCTCGGTCATCACGGCGTCAAAGACCTGGTAGATGGGGTCCAAGCAGAACTGGCAGAACGCGCGGCGCACACGTTCCCCGGCTGCGTTTGTCTCGCTCTTGATCCACTTCTTGTTCTTCGCGTCAAAGAAGTTATCACCCCACAGACGCTCGCACATCTTTGCCTCGTCAACACCAAACTTTGAGGCATACATCTTCGCAAACCGCGTGATAGAGAATGCCCACGCCTGCAACCCAGAACCAATGGCAACAGTGCCCTTCTCCGGGTACACCTGCACGTCACCCATCGCGGGGTCGTTGTACGTTGCAATCACAACATTCACATTCTGCAGCGTCTTCACAAAGCCCTGGTATGCCTCCTCGGGGTCCAGCTGCAGTTCCAGGATGGCACGGTCCACCTTGTTGATAAACACGACGGGGCGGATGCGCTCCGTCAATGCCTGGCGCAACACCGTCTCTGTCTGAACGCACACACCCTCCACACAGTCAACAACCACGAGTGCGCCGTCCGTCACGCGAAGCGCAGCCGTCACCTCGGAGCTGAAGTCCACGTGCCCGGGGGAATCGATCAGGTTGATGAGGAAGTCACGCTTGTCATCGGCAAGTTCACTGATCATCTCTGGCGGCACGTGGTAGTGCATCGAAATGGCTGTCGACTTGATCGTGATACCGCGCGCGATCTCGTCGGCGCGGGTGTCCATGATACGCTTGTCGCCGGCGTCCTCCATCTTTATGATACCCGCAGCGCCCACGAGGGAGTCAGAGAGCGTCGACTTGCCGTGGTCAACATGGGCAATCACGGACATGTTGCGGATCTGTTCGGGGTAGTCCATGAGGGCACGCACCTCATCAACAGTAAAGTTGACCATCTTGAATAACCTTAATCAAACACGAGTTCTGCAGAAAAGAAGAGAAAGCAAGTGAGTGTAGTCGGGAGAGAACAAACGGTGTGCAGTACAGGTGTGGCAAAGCGTGTCTGTGTATGTGAGACCCCTTTTCCTACCCACCCCAGATATGCCTTCCACGTGCACAGAGCATCTTCCCTCCCCTGTATTTAAGATCAACCTGGGACGCATGTGTGCCACGCCAAACCACACACACCATCCTTCACCTTCTTGGCTGTCGCACACTTTGCCCCTCCCCTATTTATATTCATTAGTTACTTTTGCCGCTCTTATTTGGGTTTGCATTTCGCTTGTTTTTGTCCTCCATTCCTTAAAGAACAATTTCCGCTACAACTTCTCTATGCCCTTGTTTTGTTTGGGCAACATGGTGTTGTTTTATTTCACTCTTATTCCTGTGCCGCAGCATATATCGTCCAGTGCTTAATGCATTTAAACTCAACTAATACCTCACTGCACACCTGCAGCAGCCATTTGACCTCGCTATAGTTTGTCGAGGAATGAGTCGAGCGGTGGGATCTCCGGCTTCAGGCCCTTACGTTGACGCACATTCAGAGTGAGTGTGTTCGC